>CM035802.1:36606875-36609375 GCA_020466265.1 Siphamia tubifer | reverse complement strand
TTATACCTTGGTTGTTTGTTTGTTTTCTCTTCTCTGTGACACATTAAATATATAAATGAACCAAAAAAAATGCTACTTCAAATTCAACATTTTTCCATTTAACTTAAAAAAAAAATAGACAAATTATATTCAACTAGTCTTGGCTAATTCTTGACACTTTTTATCCAAACACCAAAACATTAAAAAAAAGAAGTGAATTTATAAAATACAGTTACCATGGATACGTATATTGATAATATCAGCACAGCACAGGCTTTGATACATGTATACTGTACATACATACATTCAGCCAGCCACTGGTAAAAGGAACAAAAGCCATGCAGAGTAAAAATAATAATAAAAAGAAATATATTGAACTTCCAAACACGTGATCATTTAGAAGATCAAGACCCTGACTTTTACTGTACGTGGTCTTCGGCATGAGATCATCTTTTTTCTCTCCTTATAGCTGAGCTCAAAACTGAAGCATCATCAGCCTGTTTCTGTTCTGTATAGTTATATTTAAAGGTCTGTCAAACTGTTTAGTTCAGGAACCACATTCAGCCCAATATAATAAAGCTAAGCTAACATTCATTTATGATGGTTACATTTACAAAAATCTATCTATCTATCTATCTATCTATAAATGATCTTCAGAACATGTGATCATAGATGTTAGTACCAGACTGTGTTTTATCAGTAAATGTGGAATTCAAGCAAAACACTCGCAGTTATACCAGCAGCCAGAGAAATTTGAATTATGTATTTGTATTATGATTAAATTCCAAAGTTTTGTTGTAACTTTGTAGATTAATAACTTTGCTTTATCTCAATTTAACATTTTTTTAAAAAGCCAAATATTGAATTTCCATTGATTTGGATCCATGAAGGTATGTGAAACATCTTTGACCTGCCTTTCAGCTACTATTATTTTGTTTTCTTCAGAAAAATAGTCTGACAAAAATGACCAAAAATTATATATATATATATATATATATACTTTTTTTTTTTACATACCATGTAACACATCTGAACCAGAATTTCATAATTTCAAAAATTTTAAAACATGCAGTAATTGTTTAGTGTTATACTGATAGATTTATGTATTTGTTCAATATTACTCTAATACAGTCAATCTTTAATTCTTTATAAACAAACATTCTATTCTTGGCTAAAGTTAGCATGTCTGATGTGTCGAATAAACAAATGTGTAATATATATATATATATATATATATATATATATAAATAACTGACTATTGTGCACACATACATTGCGATGTCAACGTTCAAATAATATATTGTGCAGCTCTAGGTGAAAGCATTATTCAGAGCCGAAAACCATTATATTTAAATATAAAAACCATCTAGGATATGAATTCAAAGTTCTTTGGCGAGTACTGGCCTCCCTTCATACACATACTTACCATCATGGCTGAAATAAAAACTGGTCACAGAAACATACTTACTATAAAATACAAAACAGGGTACATGTCCATTGAAGTCTGTATGTGTACAACCCCAAATAAGAAAAAAACTGGAACAGTGTGGAAAATGCAAATTAAAAAGGAATATTAAAAAGTTCTTTTCAGTTGACATGTGAACTGTTCTGTCAACTTTACTTCATTTAGTTTATTAATACACATCGTTAGTAGTAGTAGGGCTGCACCATTTTCTCTTGTTGGTTATGGGTGATTTTCTTTTGTTGGTCGCTCATTTTTCAGTCTTGTTACCATAGTGACTCAGTCCAAACTGCTCAGTGTATGTCAGCTTCTATTGAAATTAGAAAATGTTGAACTCATTTGTCTCCTACATTAACACAACCCGTCATTATTGTGAACACGTACATTGTGTAACTCTATTTCAGACTTCATTCATCCTCATACTATCAAATTACTTTCTTCTTTTTGGTTTTCCACATCATCAAATGTTTATTTTTTTTTTTTTTTTTTTACATTTCTCATCCAAATACCTCATCACACATAAAATAACCCATGATCACCTAAAGATTACCATTTACCGACTTATTTTTAGACAATAAATCTTGAAAATCTCATTTCACTGAAAAATTTACTGTTTAGATTAGGGGTGTCAAACATGCGGCCTGTGGGGCCAAATCCGGCCCCTGAAAGGGTCCAGTCCGGCCCGTGGGATAACTTTGTAAAATACAAAAATGACAGTGAATATATTGATAATTTAATTTCAGGTTCCACATACAGATCAAAATGGGTCAGATCAGTAAACAACTCCAACTTTTGCTCTTTGTTAATTTAAACATTTTCATGTCATTTTACTGTATTTACAATAACTCTTATTTCACAAAAAACCTGAATAACCTGAACAAATATGAACATTTTAAAATGATTTGTGTATTTGTAGATCCACTAATAAATAATCTGTACATTGTAATTGATGTGTAAATGATAAACTGAGACATAATCTTGTTATAATGGCATTTAGTTTTCTGAAGAAGTGTTGGTTTATACATGTTATTCACATTGTTTTAAAGGATAATTGGTAAA
>CM035802.1:36470587-36606775 GCA_020466265.1 Siphamia tubifer | reverse complement strand
GGTAATTAACAGTTTATATCTATGTAATTTATGTCACCAATGGTTCTTTGTGTCTCTATGGGTTCATACCAACGTCACTAAATTAAACCAGATCATCTTTTTTTTTTTAACAGGGGAGACCCTACACTGGTGAAGACTAATGTTGCCATAACAACAGGCTACCTCATATCTGGTAAGGGAATCATTCATATCATAGTTTTGGATTGATTTTATATTTAACTTTTAACATATTATCCCTCTTTTCCCTTTCACTTTTGTTTTCCAGATCTGCTGCTAATATTTTACTATTGGAAGGCGATAGGCGACAAGTTTTTTGTAGTTCACCATCTGGCAGCGTTGTATGCTTACTACTATGTACTGGTGAGTGCCCTATTGTCCAATAGCAAAATGTACAGGCAAGATGGGAAGGAGACGACCAAGGGTGAACAGCTATGTCCCTTTAAAGCTGGGTTAGTGACCTTTTTCTACGAAGATATTTAAACATCTGGTGTCATAAAAAAAAATCAGGTTAATAATATACGTCAGGTTAATGTTAAACTCAGTGTGTGAGATAAGCTGAGGACACGGTGGTTAAGTAACCTCACGTGTGAATATATAAAAGAAGAAAAAGCATTGTTGATGTTAAAATAGAGCTGCACAATATACTGGGATTTTTAGCGTCGACGTGTTCGCAATAGTCACATGACCGATCCTGTTAATGTAGGAGACGAGTGAGATCGACATTTTCTAATTTCAATAGAACCTGACACACACTGAGCAGTTTGGACTGAGTTACTATGGCAACAAGACTGGAAAAAAAATGACTGACCAACAAGAGAAAATCACCCAAAAACCAACAAGAGAAAAAGCTAAGGCTGAGTAAAAAGAAAGAAAAGCAACATCAGTTATGTGGAATTTTATTTCTGTTTAAAATGTTTTTTTTTTAATGTATTTGTACTTTTTTATGAATTAATTTTCTTGTTTAATTAATTAATATTTTATTTGTATTGTTTTTATGAAATGTTTTAATTGTTTTTTAAATGTATTATTTATTCATATCACCTAAGTCTTTTCTTATTCTTTATTTTGTATTATTTTATTTTTTAAATGTATTTATTTGTATTTCAATTTTAATTTTTAATTTGTAAATATTGTTTAATTATTATTATTATTTTTTAAAGTAATTAATTCATTTGTTGTTGTTTTTTTTTAATTTTTAAAAATTAATTTTATGTAATTATTTCATCTAGAAGTAAGATGACACTGAAACATTCTGTATGTTCTGTGTCGACCAATAAATCTGTTTGACCATCGACACTACACACCTGTTATTTACTCCTGAATATGTTTTCATATCATAATATGGATTAAAAAAATCACAATGTCAGTTTTTGCAAATATCGTGCAGCTCTATGTTAAAATCTATAAAGCTGCTTATTTGTATTTATTTAATTATCTATTTATTTATTAGCCATTTAGCAAGTTGACAAGTTATTATTATTATTATTATTATTATTATATTTGATAAAGTAACCGTTCCAAATGGTGTGAAAATACTAATAATAAGTCACAGGAGGCTTTGACTGTTTTTCTGCTGTTTTTGCCGTTGAGCAAACAGAACTGTAAAAGAAAAAAAATTAAAAACGTTTCCAGTGCGACTACAGCACAAGCGGCTCTTCTGTAGACGTGTAGACGCAGCGTTTAACGGCACTGCTGTTCACTCTTGGTTCTATCTTGAACCCTCTAGGTCGCCAGGATCTGTGGCATAACTATAAATGGAATTGAATGACTATGGTATTTTTTGCATGGAATGCTCAATGATGGTCCTGGCTGATGACTTCCCCCCTCCTCCCTCACCTTTACCCTTACGACTTCTGTGCTTTCTGTTTGTTTTCCTGGGCCCCTTTTGTTGTTGTTGTGAATCTGAAGTAAGCTGAACTTCTCTTGAGCTTTAGCGTGTAACCGCTGCGTGCATGTCGACAGCGCTCGCTCTGTGCGCAGGCAGGGCTCATCTTTTGTCTTTTGTTTCTGTGCATGATAAGCAACAGTATTGAACCTTTTGTGTGTTACTTACCTTCCTATCTACAGTTACCGTCTGCCATGTCTGCTTTGTGCTGCAGCCTTCTTCTGCCTCCTCTTATTTTGTTCCTCTTCTTTACACCCCTAATGTTGACTAAAAAAAAAAAGTCAGCCACATGATCCAAAATGAAAAAGTGCATCATCAAGATAGTAAAAAAAAATACAATGAATGAATGTATTCTATGAGTTTGGAACCATTATAGTATGAAGGAGAATTAGTTGTGTTGGAACGAACTAGAAGCTGTGGATGTGACTGTTCATTATTATCTTATTAGCCCTCGTTAGTTTGGTTGTTTGTTTGTTTGTTTGTTTGTGTACAAGATAAATCAAAAATTTATGGATGGATTGTGGTAGGTTGGTAATGGGGAGATCTGGAAATGATTAGATGATGGGGGGGGGGGGGGGGGTCTACCTTGGCAGAGGTCAGTGCTCTCTGTGCTTTTATGGTACATGTGACATTTAATAATATGATTAAGTTCATCTGCTGGAGCCAAAGGAGTATGAATGGAAGACACACACACACACACACACACACACACATCAGAAATACATTGAAAATCAAAGTTGATTTGCATAACAGGAATCTATCTATCTATCTATCTATCTATCTATCTATCTATCTATCTATCTATCTATCTATCTATCTATCTATCTATCTATCTATCTATCTATCTATCTATCTATCTATCTATCTATCTATCTATCTATCTATCTATCTATCTATCTATCTATCTATCTATCTATCTATCTATCTATCTATCTATCTATTAATCACTATTAACTGGATTAATCAAGGCAGCCCTAATTATTAATAATTATTATACTAAATATCTATAATTTCTTACCTCATTTATATAATATAAGTGCTCATTATATTATAAACTCAATTATTATACATACCTGGTCTATATAAATACTGTTTATATATCATACCTTATTATAAATACCATTGTAATAATTTTATGCATTGATTATCATTCAATACTTGTTATGTAAATCAACTTTGATTTTCAATATATTATTATTATTATTATAAACCTCATTATTATATATTATATAATCACGTGTGTCTTTTATTCACACTCCTTTGGCTCCAGCAGATGAACCTAATCTAATTATTAAATTTAACATCTATTAGCAGTCACATCCACAGCCCCTAGTGCGTTACAATGTGCTATAATTTTATACATATATTTATAAAAACAAAATGGCATACAGTTTGTATTGCACTTCCTCTTGACTCCTAATATTCTTAACAAAACACGACAAGGTTATTATTTTTCACTACTCTATAGCTAACACTTTTAACCCCAAATTGTAAAATGAATTTTCCATTTATTTATTTAAATTAAAATTCAGCCACAAATTAATTTCACTCCCTCATCAGACGTCCACACATTAATTTGCCTTCTTCTGCTGAAACGTTTGAGTCTGTCTTTGTGGAAAAAAATGATGATTTTTGAGACAGAACAAGCACCTGTAGGTAAAAAGATGAAGTCGGCCATACTGTTACTGGACACTCATGACTGGGATAACACAGTAGTTCAACAAATGAACTTTACATTTTTACTGTAAAATCCACCAAAAATTTTTAAGGCATATAAATGATCAACTAAAGCATAATGTTATTTATCCCAGGGGCCAGACTGGACCCTTTCAGGGGCCCGATTTGGCCCGCGGGCCACATGTTTGACACTCCTGTGTTAGGTATTTGCCTCTTCCATCCGTTTTCCTTTATTTAATTTTTTTTTTTTTACTGTGTTTTTACTCAGTTTTGTGACAAAATTCCAACACTAGATCTTTTTATGTTACTCTAGATGTTTTTATGCTTATACTAGATCTCTTTTGTTTTCTTTTTTAGTCAATTTTTTGGCAAAATTTTCTGTGTGATTTATAATTAAAAAAAAAAAAATTATTAGTTTTTGTTCATTTTTATTGCTCATTTTGTTTATTTTTCTACATTTATTTTTTTTATTTTTGTACTTTGTCTTTAATTTTGTTCCATTTTTGTCTTACTTTGTTCATGTTACTAATTATTTTGTTGGTTTATTGTTCATTATTGCTCATTTTATTGAATGCTTTGACTGTTTTTGTTCATTTGTTGCTTAGTTTATTCTTTTTTATTTTTATATTTACTCCACAACTGTTAAAGGGTTAAACTGAATCATGTGGAAGAGGGAAATATCTAAAACATCCAGGACCAGTTTGACACCTGTGATCTAAGGGCTACATTTTTAATTAATATATTATCTTGTACAGATGTCATTTTTCATTTTATTAAGTTTTGTACTCAGTCAGATTTGTCATATGTTGTCAAAGTCTTATTAGTTAATATGTCGAGTGTGTTTATGTTAACGTTGTTTATGTCAATTATACAATATATTCTTCATATTTAATGCAGATGAGGAACACAGTTAAACTACGACCAAATAAAACCCACTCTGAGTTGGAGAAGTTTCAAGAGTTTGTGGGCATGTATTGGTTATTGATCAGTTTTAGATTAGCACGAGAGCTGCACAGAAAATTGTTTGAGCGTCTATATCGAAATGTACGTGTGTGTAATAGACAGATATTTTTATTTTATTTATTTTTTATTTAACATTTATGTATTTATTTACTTTTTAAAATGTTATTTAATTTTATTCATTTATTATTTTTTAAAATTTTTATTTATTCATTTATTTTATTTATTTGTCTTTTTTTTAAATGTATTTATTCATCTACTTATTTAATAATTTAAAAAATATATTTATTTAAGTATTTTTAATTATTCATTTTATTTACTTATTTCGGCTAATGTGATTGGGTTGGTGCCTATATATATATATATATATATATATATATATATATATATATATATATATATATATATATATATATATATATATATATACAGTCCAAGGTTTTTTTTCATATCAGAATATATATCGCAGGGTTTAATAAATAACACCACAACGTCACTTTTCTTCCTTCTAATGTTGTGCAGCATTAAATGTTAGTATCTACTAATATTGTGGTTAATAATGTTATGGAACCAAACCTTCATGTTCTTTAGTTTCAGCTAAATGTGTCTTTTTTATGTGTGTTTGATTCTAACAGTAAAGTTTAATCCCAGTGATAATAGCTGCTGTGTGACATTTAGATGCATGCTTTCTTCTCAGTGTTGTAAGTGTTGCCTTTTTTGCTTCCAACTGTGGTGGCATCTGTTTTTAATTTTCTTCTAATATATTTACATATATATATTTGTCTGTCTGTCTGTCTGTCTCTGTGTCCTCCGCTGACTTTAACATGAATAGCCCCTCTTCAAACCCTACATGCAAAAACTACCAACATCAACGTTGGGTTGTGTCATCCCCCCCCGTTCATGCAAAAACTACCAAAAGGATTGTTTGTCATTTCCCAATAATTCAATAGAATTATAATAATAAAAGAAGCAGAGCAGGTCTTGATCTAGATGGGGACTTGTTTATTCCTTTCTTGTCTGCTGTATTTGCTGTTGTGTTGCACTGAGCAGATATGATGCCCAGTCACAGTATGGACTTACCAGTTCCTAGAGGTACTAGCATGTTCACTCTAGGTGGAAAGGTCACGTCATATGGTACAACGTGAAATACAAACTAGTTGGTACAGTTTGGAAAATGCAAATGACATAAGTATATGCAGTGATATATTTTTTAAATTTCACTTTATCTTTGCTTCGTATTGCACTGTAGACGGTTATGAACACAAGAAATGTTGTTTTGTTCAGTGATTGGTCAAAGCTGCTGGGGGCGGGGAGTTCCTTCCAGGCTTGGTTGGGGGTTCAAAACCCTAAGAAGCTGCGAGCGGCAGAACCACTGATGGCTCTAAACTCCCACATTGGAAAAATCTAAATATTATCAAGTGTATTTTAGTCATTTCTAGTTAAATTATCTCATCACACTTAAGACATAATGATCTAAACCAAGGATGTGAAACTCATTTTAGTTCAGGGGCCACATTAAACCAACTTTGATCTGAAATGGGCCAAACCCCTAAAATAATAACATAATATAGAAATGATCTCAACTCCAAATTTTCCTCTATGTTTTAGAGCAAAAAAAAATTATGTGATAAAAATGTTCACATTTACCAATTATCCTTTAAAACAATGTGAATAACACGTATAAACCAACACTTCTTCAGAAAACTAAATGCCATTATAACAAGATTATGTCTCAGTTTATCATTTACACATCAATTACAATGTACAGATTATTTATTAGTGGATCTACAAATACACAAATCATTTTAAAATGTTCATATTTGTTCAGGTTATTCAAGTTTTTTGTGAAATAAGAGTTATTGTAAATACAGTAAAATGACATGAAAATGTTTAAATTAACAAAGAGCAAAAGTTGGAGTTGTATTTATTGTGATATTTTACTGATCTGACCCATTTTGATCTGTATGTGGAACCTGAAATTAAATTATCAATATATTCACTGTCATTTTTGTATTTTACAAAGTTATCCCACGGGCCGGACTGGACCCTTTCGGGGGCCGGATTTGGCCCCACAGGCCGCATGTTTGACACCCCTAATCTAAACAGTAAATTTTTCAGTGAAATGAGATTTTCAAGATTTATTGTCTAAAAATAAGTCGGTAAATGGTAGTCTTTAGGTGATCATGGGTTATTTTATGTGTGATGAGGTATTTGGATGAGAAATGTAAAAAAAAATAAAATAAAATAAACATTTGATGATGTGGAAAACCAAAAAGAAGAAAGTAATTTGATAGTATGAGGATGAATGAAGTCTGAAATAGTTACACAATGTACGTGTTCACAATAATGACGGGTTGTGTTAATGTAGGAGACAAATGAGTTCAACATTTTCTAATTTCAATAGAAGCTGACACACACTGAGCAGTTTGGACTGAGTCACTATGGTAACAAGACTGAAAAATGAGCGACCAACAAAAGAAAATCACCCATAACCAACAAGAGAAAATGGTGCAGCCCTACTACTACTAACGATGTGTATTAATAAACTAAATGAAGTAAAGTTGACAGAACAGTTCACATGTCAACTGAAAAGAACTTTTTAATATTCCTTTTTAATTTGCATTTTCCACACTGTTCCAGTTTTTTTCTTATTTGGGGTTGTACACATACAGACTTCAATGGACATGTACCCTGTTTTGTATTTTATAGTATGTATGTTTCTGTGACCAGTTTTTATTTCAGCCATGATGGTAAGTATGTGTATGAAGGGAGGCCAGTACTCGCCAAAGAACTTTGAATTCATATCCTAGATGGTTTTTATATTTAAATATATTGGTTTTGGGCTCTGAATAATGCTTTCACCTAGAGCTGCACAATATATTATTTGAACGTTGACATCGCAATGTATGTGTGCACAATAGTCAGTTATTTATATATCTATCTATATATATATATGTGTGTGTGTTTATATACATATTTGTTTATTCGACACATCAGACATCCTAACTTTAGCCAAGAATAAAATGTTTGTTTATAAAGAATTAAAGATTGACTGTATTAGAGTAATATTGAACAAATACATAAATCTATCAGTATAACACTAAACAATTACTGCATGTTTTAAAAATTTTTAAATTATGAAATTCTGGTTCAGATATATGTGTTACATGGTATGTAAAAAAAAAAAGGGTGTATGTATATATATATATATATATATATATATATATATATATATATATATATATATATATATATATATATATATATATTAATAGCTGAATGGCAGGTCAAAGATGTTTCACATACCTTCATGGATCCAAATCAATGGAAATTCAATATTTGGCTTTTTAAAAAAAATGTTAAATTGAGATAAAGCAAAGTTATTCATCTACAAAGTTACAACAAAACTTTGGAATTTAATCATAATACAAATACATAATTCAAATTTCTCTGGCTGCTGGTATAACTGCGAGTGTTTTGCTTGAATTCCACATTTACTGATAAAACACAGTCTGGTACTAACATCTATGATCACATGTTCTGAAGATCATTTATAGATAGATAGATAGATAGATTTTTGTAAATGTAACCATCATAAATGAATGTTAACTTAGCTTTATTATATTGGGCTGAATGTGGTTCCTGAACTAAACAGTTTGACAGACCTTTAAATATAACTACACAGAACAGAAACAGGCTGATGATGCTTCAGTTTTGAGCTCAGCTATAAGGAGAGAAAAAAGATGATCTCATGCCGAAGACCACGTACAGTAAAAGTCAGGGTCTTGATCTTCTAAATGATCACGTGTTTGGAAGTTCAATATATTTCTTTTTATTATTATTTTTACTCTGCATGGCTTTTGTTCCTTTTACCAGTGGCTGGCTGAATGTATGTATGTACAGTATACATGTATCAAAGCCTGTGCTGTGCTGATATTATCAATATACGTATCCATGGTAACTGTATTTTATAAATTCACTTCTTTTTTTTAATGTTTTGGTGTTTGTATAAAAAGTGTCAAGAATTAGCCAAGACTAGTTGAATATAATTTGTCTATTTTTTTTTTAAGTTAAATGGAAAAATGTTGAATTTGAAGTAGCATTTTCTTTGGTTCATTTATATATTTAATGTGTCACAGAGAAGAGAAAACAAACAAACAACCAAGGTATAAAAACAGAGAAATAATAAATAAATAAATAACACAACAGTCAGATTTGTCACACAATATAAGAACACATTCAAAAGGAAGTGGGAGGAAATAAAACTTATCAAATCCCACCCTTTCACAACAACAATGACGACATTACGTTACAATGAAAAGATCAATATGATAAATATTAACAGAATGTCTAATCTCACCCCTATTTTGTTCTGATCTCAAGTTTCTATGACAACCTGTTCTTGAATTAGAGCCGATAATGTGATTTTGATCTTTATGCGAAATTCAACCTTTGACCTTTACTCAAATGGATCATTGCATCTAATGCACATTAGCTATATGTATATGTAATTTCATGGTGATATGTCAAATATTAATTGAGTTATATAATAATATGTCTCTGCGGACACACATACTGATTACAATAATCTATACTAACCAATGTTGGGTGAGATTAATAATGTATAGGATTTATATAGTGCTTTACATTAGTCACCCATTATTCATCCACTCTCACATTGTCACTCTGGTGGTGGTAAACTACATACATAGCCACAGTTGTCCTGGAGCAGTGGCAGCCATTTTGTACCTACAGTTCCTCTGACCACCACCAAAGGATACAACGGACTGACTAGGACAGAGCGGGTTTTGAACCGACAACCCTTCGTTACTGGACGACCCGCTCTACCAACTGAGCCCCAAATGTGGATTGATTAGTGGTGAAAGGGGAGGAGAGGAGGAAGGGGCGAGTGAGGGGGAAATGATAATTACTCACTAATGTTCATAATGACAGCAGACAAATATATAATAATAATAATAATAATAATAATAATAATAATAATAATAATAATAATATTAATGTCAATAGTCTAATTTACTAGAATCATATCATTATTGGAAGACTTTATAATTTCTGTTATATTCACTAGAAGTGAATATATGTGAATGGGTGATTTTCTGAATCTGGTTCACTTTGTCTCCCCACAGGTTTAATTCACCTCCAAGATTTTCATATAAAATAAACTATAAAATACATTCTAAAACATGAAATGAAAATGTCCATATGTCTTTGCATTATAAGAAAAACATATTTTTATTAAAGGATGAACTACAAACGTTTTTGGTAATTACAACCATTTCAAATCAATGAAAGCCAAAATTATAAATAAACAGATTTCCTTAAAATACTGTTGAGTACAAGCATGTTCCCTGAGGATCATTTTAAATAAAGGATAAACGGCCAAGATAAAAATAATTGCCAATTTATTATTTTGTGCCAGTTCTTCCCAGTGCTTCTGCTTCTCAATAAGTGAAGACAATGAATCATTAAGAAGTTCAAATTAACTGGTCTAATTTTGGCTGACGATGCTCAGTGAGGACTCCATCTGTCAGGACTGAACTCAGGTTTGAAATCAAAAGCACGACTCAAAACTCAAAATTAAAAAATTAACCAATAACAATCACTCTTAAAGAGGAAAAATCGAAGACAAAGTATTAAACAAGTATTCAGAGAATGCCTAATATCACCCGTTCTTGAATTAAAACAAATAATGTGATTTTGACCTTTCTGCTGATTACGACCTTGACCTTTGACCTTTTACAATATTGATAATTAAGTTATATATATATATATATATATATATGTGTGTGTGTGTGTCAGTGCATGTAATACAGCGTGATATGTCTAGATTTGACACACACAAACAGTGTTACACAACTTCATTTTGTGACATGTCACCTTTGACCTCCAAAATGAGAATTGTTTAAATCTTCATTCCACATCATTTGGTACCATATTGAATGTTCTGTGACCCTCTGTTCTTGAATTATAACTGATAATGTGATTTTGACCTTTTAGTTAATTGTGACCTTGACCTTTGACCTTTACTCAAATAGATCTGATGTGCATTAGCTATATGTATATGTCCATGTAATTTCATGGTAATATCTCAAGTATTCATTGAGTTATAGCATGATATGTCTCTGCGGACACACACACACACACAGAGAGAGAGACAGACAGACAGACACACACACACAGACAGACATACAGACAGACACACACACACACACAGGCAGACATACATACATACATACATACAGACAGACACACACACACACAGACATACATACAGACAGACACACACGCACAGACAGACACACACACAGACAGACAGACACACACACACACACAGACAGACAGACATACAGACAGACACACACACAGACATACAGACAGACAGACACACACACACACACACACACAGACAGACAGACACACACACAGACAGACAGACACACACACACACACACACACACACACAGACAGACATACAGACAGACACACACACACACAGACAGACATACAGACAGACACACACACACAGACATACATACAGACAGACACACACACACACACACAGACAGACATACAGACAGACAGACACACACACACACACACACACACACACACACAGACAGACAGACAGACACACAGACACACACTGTGATTACAATAATCTCTCCCAACCAATGTTGTGTGACATTAAACAGTAATAAATAAAACTTTATAATCTCCTGGATGTGACACCATCCAGTTTTAGCTCTTACACTAAATGTATCTGTTAATGATCAGTTCAATATAACATTAAAAACTATTGACAATAGACAAATGTGTTAAAACCTTGGATGCTTGTTTTCTGTGATTTTTATTTATTTATTTATTTATTTTTTGATGTGATAATAATGTGAGGAGGGGCCAGTGTGTGGGCTTTGACGCCTGCTGATCCAAATGACTCGGTGTCTTGTGTTTGTCCCTTTCATGTTCGTTGTCTTCCTGTTCTTACCTTGTTCTTCCAGGGCCAAGGAATGTTGCCTTATTTTGCTAACTTCCGTCTGCTTGCTGAGTTTTCTACTCCGTGTGTGAACCAGCGGTACGTACCTGAATACTAATGTAATGTGATTTAGGTCCTTGAAGCCATGGAAACTGGTGCCGGTTGCACTTTTAGTTCAGGTTGAGTTGGTCCTTTTCAAATAGTTTGAGGTTTTTCCCAGTTCTCATGCAGTTCATGGACAGTTTTGTACATGTACTGAAAACTTAATTATTTTACACTACACTTCATTTCAATTCTATATTCCTGTTTATATTATATTTATATTGTACATATATGTTGTTTTTCTACTGCACACTATTGTTCTATTCCTACTGTCCTTTGCTGCTGTAACTGCGTGAATTTCCCCACTGTGGGACTAATAAAAGATTACCTCACCTCACCTTACCTTACCTTACCTTATCTTATCTTATATTATAAAAAAGAAATATGGCACTATAGGAAAATATAAAGCGTTATATTCCCATATATGGAAAGGTAGTGCATATATTATCCAATATACTGCAATATATGAATTGATCATATATTGACAAATCCCCAAAAAAATATTGTTGCACTGAAGACAAAAGCTGACCTATATTTTTACAGATAGTTTTATTGAAACTCAATTTCTTTCCACATTCATTCTGAAGCCAAGTTTTATTAACTTCATCCTACACCCTTTTGAACAACATATAATTATTTAGGATCCTAAAGAGCTGTCGCTTTAATTTCTGTTTAAACACTTTGTATGTTTTCCTTATTTTGTTTTTAACTTTGCGAATAAACAAATAAATGAAAATAAAATGAAGTGTATTTCTAAATATATAATTACATACATTTAGTAATACACTTCACAACAATATATATATATATATTACTATTAAGTGCATTACTAAATATATATTAAGATATATGACTACATATATTATCATATATGTTTCATTATATATTTTAACTATATTTTAATATATTGAAACAATATATCTTTCTGTATATTAATCCATTTCAGGCAGTAATATATTGATAGTCCGTATATTAATAAATATATAAGGGTTTACTCTACACATTTAATTTTTTTATATGTTTTATTTATTTATTTTTATTCATGTTTTATTCATTTAATTTGTTTATTGAATTTTATTAATTTAAAAAACATTATTTGTTTTATGTTTTTATTTTTTTAATTCATATATTTTATAAATTTGTATTAGTTTTTATTTATTTTCTTAATTATTTATATTTATTTATTAGATATAATTAATTTATTGTTTATTTATTTGTCTTTTATTTATATACTTATTCATCTTATTTTATTTTACATTTTATTTATTTTTAATCACTAATTTTATTGAATTATTTAAACTGTTTATTTACTTATTCCGCTCGTTATTTAATTGATTATTTGTCTTGTTCTTATCTTATTTTGTAGCATTTGTATTTTCAGGTCATCCAACACCATTTTTTCTCATGCATGTGTTCTGTTTCAGCTGGTTCTTTGAGGTACTAGGATATCCCAAGTCCTCCAGGCCCAACATGGCGAACGGCGTTGCCATGGCGGTAGTGTTTTTCATGGTCCGCATCGCCGTCATGCCGGTCTACTACAGTCGGATGTATACGGTCTACGGCACCGAGGCCTATTACATGGTGACGTGGGGAGGCCGGGTAGCCTGGATCTGCTCCAGTATCTGTTTGGACATCATGAACATTATGTGGATGCATAAGATCGCCCGCGGCTGCTACAGGGTGCTGCGCTCAGCACGCCGGAGCAAAGCTGACACACCTCAGGAGAACGGTAAGACGGACTAATAAAGGAGCGCAGACCATGACAGAACTGCATCAAGGACAGAATGATGCCGCTCCTTTTGTGCGTTAGCGACAAGCGTCCTGGACCTTTGACCTTTGACCTTGTTCAGCTGCTACAGTAGCAGTTCAACCTGGGGAAGAGCAACGTTATGGGATCGAATGTAATGAGCGAAAGCGAGGTTTCTGTTGAAATCGGGGACGTGAGCCCATTGGACCGCTAAACTGGCCCCTCCCTAAGCCATGAAACCACCTCTTAGCAATACTGTGTGTGCATGCCCAATTCTTTTTTTCTCTTGAACAGTTCATCAATTCATAAAAAAAAAGAGGTTGTTGGGGATGATGGACTGTTGTGTCTGCACACAAATGGTCACAAAGTTTAGCATTCGTCATCATACTTTACGTTCCTTTTACCCTCTATGGGACTTATTATTATTATTATTATTATTATTATTATTATTACTTAAATTCATGAAAAAAGGCCTTGATTTTAAGTGTATTAAGCCCTGAAGTAAATGTTCTATGCTTACTTTACAAAATTGACCTTTGACCTTTATGCCATCATACATAAATAACTTTATCCCGTTAAGATATATATATTTTTTTTTTTTTTTTTTTTTTTTTTTTTTTTTTCATTAATTCTTGAAGGAGACCTATCATGCCGATCTGTGTTTTTCTACATACATACAATGTTATAATGTCGGACGTCGACTGCAAACTTCAGCAAAGTAACAAAACATTAGTTTTTAGGCCATAATCCTGTGACGTGGTTCCCTGCCTCTACAAACACCTCGCTGCCAGATGTAAACAAAACCTGACGTAAGGTTGAAGCGTCCAATTGGGACGAATGCTCCAAGAGCGTGAAACTGGCCCCAAAACACACCCACCCAGCATATAATTCAAACGATAACATAAGGTAAAGCAAAAATATTCACGTACTTGATTCCTCCAGGTTCAATAGTGAGAGCGGAGCGCCAGAGAAATTTATATTCAGACTAAAAACCATGTGACTGGAGAGCTCTGTGTACACTAGCTTATGTTAGACTACTGCTATCACACGATACACATGTGGGGGTGGACCCAAAAACCTCGCTCTGCCCCCCTCAAGCCTTCACTGAGCTGTCCAATCAGAGAACAGCGAGATTGACCAGAAGCCAAAATCGAGCATTTCAGACAGAGGCAGAAATCAGCTTGGTATAAGATAACTATGGAGTTTTTTTAACCTGGAAATCATGTCAATCTACCCTGTAGCTGCTGAAAAGTCACATTATGAGAGTTAAAACTGACTATAAAAGGTCTCCTTTAATGCAAAAAAACAATTGATGAATATATTTGACTGAAAATCACAAAAAAATATCCATGTTAGTAATGAATTCTGTAAAGTTGATGAACATTAGTTTGAATGGACGACTACAAATGAAATGTGATTAAAAAAAAATCCACAATAATCAAAACCAGTACAGTTGGTTAAATTTTAAATTCTTTTAAATTTACAGTTCAATATGTTTGGTTAGAGGCTTGCGTTATTTTTTTAAAGTGTCGTTTATAAATGACATTGTCCCATAGAGGGTTAAGAAACTTTTCATAATATTATTCTCACAGGAATCCTAGAATTACAGTGTCATGAATTAAAGAAGTTCGTATTGATGTTGAGGGAACACAAAAGGGTCAGTGTCACAAAAAAGCTTATTTATTGATGGAAAAACAGGAGTGAGTCGTCTTCAGAATCATATATTGTCATATATTTGCATAGACCATGGATGTTTTAAACCATTTGTTATAACTCACAAACAGGACACGGACAACTACCAGGTGCATCTTCTCCACTAAATCAGGAATTTTACCATTATTTTCCAGAATTGTCGCACATAATTAAAATAAAGTGGTGCCAGGCACAACAAACCCCGCCCCCTTGCACACATTTGACCTGATTCGCCCTATAAAACACATTTTTTGTGACTGTGATCTTGACCTTTGACCTACATTCACCAAAATTTAATGTGAATCTATTCTGGACCACCTTGCACCTTTCTTGAAAATTTTATGGAAATTGATCCGATAGTTTTTGCATGAAGCTGCTTACAAACAAACAAACAAACAAGTGGTGCCAGGCACAACAAAAACAAAAAAAAATTACCCTTTTGGGATGCGGAGTAATCACAGAGAAGAGTAAATGTGAATAAATAATTTCCCCACTCGCTGTCATTTAATTTAGATGTTAATTTATTCGGTAACCATTAAGGAGTTTATTGGAAAACTGTGAGTCTTGACTGTGACGCCTGCAGTTGAGTTTGTTAATGCGAAGGTGTCACTTATTGTGTCTTGCTGGGTTCAAGGCACATGGGTTTAGTAATGCAGCAAGAACAGTAAGATTTTCATTAGGAAATACATAAAGGGAAACTGAATGTTAACGACGTGAGTGTGTGTGTGTGTGTGTGTGTGTGTGTGTGTGTGTGTGTGTGTGTGTGTACATGGACATAAGCAATGTAGGAACATAACATTTTCACAAAGATGAACAGGAACGATAGTTAACAGCAAATGTTAGTCCATGTATTTTAACGTGCATACAGCTTCATATGTCACAGTCTTACAGTATCACATTGCAGAGTCAAAGATGTTTTATTGACTTCTTGGTAGAAGACGGTATAATAGTCCAGCCACAGAAACAAACCAACTGTTCAAATGAGTATAAAAACGACAAATTTGGTTTAACTATAGATGAGGACATTCAGCACATTTCTACATGTGGAGCCACTGTAGGTCATGTGAAGGAGAGATATGGTAGATATTTTTAAAATGGCTGCCATTTTCAATTCTTAAAATAAAACAAAAACTGTTTTTAATTTCAACCCTGGGAAACATTTGCGGACAAGCTGCATGCCACTGTGTGTGTGTGTGTGTGTGTGTGTGTGTGTGTGTGTGTGTGTGTGTGTGTATATGTGTGTGTGTGTGTGTGATCCATGACAAAAGAAGGAATTTTAATATTTAATACAGCAAAGTCAATTCAGTACATGCTTTTCATGGGTTTTGTGATTGTTTTGTTTTTTAACACTTTACATTACTACTTATTACTAATAAGGTGCTAATTCTATGGTAATTTTGATGTAATTTCATGGTATTAATGCTTTTGTAACCGCTTATTACAAGTAATGGATCGCTAATAAGGTGGTAATTTGTGGCAAAATACTGAAATTATATGAAATGTTCCTGTTGTTCCACCTATCTTTAACACACTGTCTTACTGTATGCTAATATAACTGCTAATGCTAGCTAAGTCTGCTAGCTTGATATATAATAGCAAACTTGAACAGGCTGGCTAACCATTATTGGTTACCATGGTTACTGTGCTTTTTCCTTTGTTTAAGCACAGACATGTTTCCTGGCGTGTTTTATCGACATGTTTCAGATGCTTCAGTGTTCTAAGGCAGAAGATAAACAGAATTATTGAACACAATTAGAAACGTGCCTACATAGCATCCATACTTTTCAGAGGTGTCAAAAGTACTCACATTTTGTACTTAGTCTAAGTAGAAGTACAGCTACTTGTGTGAAAAATACTCTGGTAAAAGTAGAAGTACTGATTAAATTAATTTATTTAAGTAAAAGTAAAATTGTACAACTTCTCAATTGTTACAAAGTAAAAGTAGTTTGTAGATAATGTGTTTTATTAGCTCATGGTATTTAGGTTCAGTATTTAGGACCCCCCCCCCCCTCCCAAAAAAAGTCAAAAATAAGAGATTTTAAAAAGTGAGATAAAAAGTCATAATTATGAGATAAGAAATGCACAATTATGAGAAAAGACATCAGATTTATGAGATAAAAATTCTACATTTCTTTCCTCTGTTAATTTTCCCTCTGAAGGGACTTAATTTTCATACAGTCACATCTGTTTATATTGAAAAAGTATATTCTGAGAATGTAAGGAGTATAAAGTACAGGTATTTATATAAATGTAAGGAGTATAAAGTACAGGTATTTATATAAATGTAAGGAGTATAAAGTACAAATATTTATGAACCAATGTCAGGAGTAAAAGTAAAAAGTTGGCAGAAAAATAAATATTCAAGTAAAGTACAGACACCTGAAAAATCTACTTAAGTACAGTAATGAAGTACTTTTACCTGGTACTTTGTAGAAACTGTTCCTTCGTACCTTTCTGGAGCTTCACTGAAGAATTACCACTAAAAATTACCACCTTATTAGCGATCTGTTACTTTTAATAAGCGGTTACAAAGGCATTATTACCATGAAATTACATCAAAATTACCATAGAATTAACACCTTATTAATGATCCGTAATGTAAAGTGTTACCTGTTTTATCTTTTATCCCCATTATGTAAGTTCTAGAGTTGAAAACGTACCGAGTCAAACATATTTATAATGTTTGAAAGAATTGTAATACATGAAAGTAACTGAAAGTAGATGTGTGGGGTTTTATTTCCAGACGTTTATCATGACGTACACTTTTCTATTTATACACCAGATGGGTACATGATGGTGTTTTTGTTTTCTGTGGACATAAATATTCTGTTAAGTTAATAGATTTTCATGTTTAAAATATTGCCCTTAACTCCATAAGCATTTTACAAGGTGTCATTTAGTTTCACATTATAGATTCTCTCTAAGTTAAACAGAAAACATGTACTTGAATTTTCATTGTAAAAGGATGTTTGTATATTGCTGTACATCAGAAGCTTCTGTAAAAATGTTTTGTGAAACAAGCAGGGATTGCTAGATTTCAAAATACGCCTTGATATGTTGAACATTTGATTTTGTTGCCTTTTTAACAACAGTTATGATTGCACAGTGAATATTTTTTTTGTTGAACCTCACTCCTCACAGGGCTGAAAGATGTCATTTTTTTTCAGTCGTTTTGTTTTTTTTTCACATGCTTTTTCCATGTCCAACACCTATCTAATGTGATTATTTGGCCTTTGTAACACACCAGTTTGTAAAACCTGGTTATTTAGTGCTTTTTTGATAACACTTTACATTACAGATCACTAATAAGGTGGTATTTATTACAAGCAATTTCCATAAACAGCAATGCAAACAGCTTTCACTTCAACTATGATAAAATGGTAATTATTTGAAATCAATCTGTAGTTACTGAAATTATGAGTCCAGGATTTACTTGTTGTTTTTTAATTACCGTGTTTTCCGCACTGGACTATAAGGCGAACTGTCAATGAATGGTTTATTTTTTTAGATTCTTCATATATAAGGTGTACTGGATTATAAAATACATTTAATGAAGTCATATTATGAGATTAAGGGACAAAATTATAAGATAAAAAGTGAAAATTATTAGATAACAAGCCACAATTATGAGATAAAAACCTGCCCGTCTACTACATTTGAAACTATGATGAGCAAACACCAACAGAAACACACACTGCCAGAGAAAAATATTACCTGATGACGATAGCATGAGGCTAACATTAGCATTAAGCTAACAAGACGTTGAGTTGAACCATAGACAGAACACATAGGAAAATAGTGAAACAGAAAATGTCCTCAATACTTAACCCTATAGCCCTAGTCATAGGTATAGGTGGACATGGTTTGTGATGCTAGTTATAGTTCAGTAGCAGTTAGCAGTTAGCGCCAGTGCTCTGTGTGTATCCTTTATCAAGTTTTTTTTTTGTGACTTGGAATTTTCCTCCACGAATCTTCCAATATCCGCAAATGTAATCAGTGTCAAATCCCTTAAAGTAGTTGAGAAGACTCTCCATCTTACCGGCTTTCTACTGTTTTGACGTTTTACAGGAAGTTCGGATACGCTACCGTTACACATTTCCGGTTGTTGTGAAAAAGGTCTATTATTACCATGAAATGACATCAAAATGACCTTAGAAATTTCTACATTAATGAGATCTGTTTGCATCGCTATTACTGAGAAACTGTAGAATAATTGCACTGGAAACTGCGTGGATATTACTTGTATTAAATAGTTACAAAGGCACTATTACCATGAAATTATATCAAAATTAGCACCTTGTTAGTGATCTGTTATGTTAAGTGTTACTGCTTTTTTATGGTTTCACAAGATTAGTGCCAGTGCTCGTTATTATTTTTTTTTTCTACTCCCTTGTGAAGACAGTGGAGGATCCTAGATATTGGTTTTATTTTTCTTTTCTTGAGACAACAGTGCCAATTTGATCAATTCTGTTCACTTTACCAACTCGGCATACTGTTCCCTTGCCACGTACGACAAGGCGCAGTTTAGCTCCGCGTGTGTGTGTGTGTATGTGTGTGTGTAAGACTCCTTTCAGTTACACCATTGAAAACTACAGTGTGCAGGATGGATATGACAACTTTATAAAAGGATGGATGTCATCTACGGGTGGATATCAATTTCTCACATTCAGGATGTGGTGTCGATTTCACTGGAGTTAAATGGAAACCATGCAAGGATTTTTTAAGGACACTCCTGGTGGGGACGTGGGAGTGGAATTGTATGCAAAAGGTCATGCATGGTCAATATGGTCTTCATGCACCCTCTATAACTGCATGTTGTATTGCATGGGGATTGCACTGTAAACAATATAGCATATACATTTGCAAGACAATTTTTTTTTAGTACATGTACATAATGTTTAATTAAACGTTATTCTTGTACTGTGCCACATAATGTAACCCACAGATGATGGTGATGATGATGATGATGATAAGTGATGTTATTAAAATGTCATAAAGCAGATATTTAGCATAATATCCAGCACAGAAATAATCAATAAGGGAATACTTGAATACTAATCAGCACAGTTTATAACAATCTGGGCAGTGCAAATAAACATTAATCTTAAAAAATCTGTGTAACATTTGTTCATTAGTTTTTCAAAATAAAATCAAAAATAAGACAAAAGAGAAAAAAAAAGGATTACCAATGCGGCTTTTCTATTTTCCTTTTTGTGCTTAAATATGATATCTCATATTGTCAGGTTTAATTGTGAAAGCTGTGCAACTAGATGGCAAAAGTACAAACTATAAGAAAATGCTTATGAGAGTTTGATCCAGTCAGAACATTAAGAAATACAACTTAAACTGAAAGTCAGTTTTACTCAGGATTAAATATTTGAAGTTCCCAATTCCACCAAAATCAAAAGAGATGCGTTTTAAAACCATGAATATAACAGTTATCCATCAAAATAATTGCTACTCCATAGATTTAATATAGGCTAGAACTGTGTATTCTGTAAACTACTCGTTCCCGCCTCTAGAGGATTTAAAATAAAACATCCATTGTACGGACGGAGGTAAAATAGCAGCTGTGGGAGTGACGTCAGGAACGGAAAGACGAATTTCGTCTGGTTCCGGAAGTATAAATTAGGCTTAAGAGGGTCACCCTAAGACTCAGAAAACTGGTGTCATAACATATCGTACACATTTTTTTTGTTTAAAATAAATACAAAATAACGTTAAAAAATATCATATCGTACCATAATGACCGGTGGCCATGTTTCTTTCGGTTAAGATTCATTTCCGGTTTACTCAAATTTACTTCAGGTCAAAATGGGACACGGCCGTTATAATTTTCCCCATTATTCATTTAAACACAAAAAGGAAAACTGAAAAACGAACCACAATCAGTTTTTTCGTTTTGGTTTTGGAAACGAGTAATGAGGAAACGAGTTGTTTTTTCATTGTCTTATTTTTGGTTTTATTTTGAAAAACGGGTGATATACAGATTTTACAAGCATCTTGCATCTTACGCGTACCATTGTCTTTAATTTATTAATCCACTCTAAGTAAAAACATAAAACAATGCAGATGTCCAACGATGCACGGCACTGCCAAGTTTTTTTCCTGTGTTTTTTTCTGAATGTTGTAAGGAAGAGATGTGAATAGATGGATGTTTAGTGACATTCTATGAATGTATTGAAAAAGAGAAAATATTTGTCATTTACATTTTCACTTGTTCTTACAATAAATACCAAATTACTGATGTGATGTGTATCATTTGAGAATAATATCAATAAAAATGTTTTTTTTTCTGCTATGCTGCTGGCAGTATCAAAAACTATGGCTTTGAAATAAATGCTGATGTTTGCAGACATCCCTTATGAAACAAAAATATATGTTTCCATATACTGAAGAGAAAAAATATATAATATACAGAAAAATATATTATGACAATATATTACAATATAGTTTTAAAAAATTCCATATATTGAGACAATATTTAATATATACAATATATATTCAGTTATTCACTTAAAAATGGACACACACACATACATATATAGTTTTTTATTTTCTTATTTGTGAAGTGTATGACTATATATATGTAATTATTGTGCTATAATTGGGCACATTTACATATATGTATGTATGTATGTTCAATGTCCTGAAAAATAAAGAAGACAAATATATATTTAGTAATATACTTCACAATATATGTGGAAATAAATAAAACTACCTGCAAAATATAGGGAAGCTTTTGTCTTCAGTGCAATATATGTTTTATATTTGTCAATATATGATCATATATTGCAGTATATTGAATAATATATTATCTTTTTTCTCCATATATGGGAATATATTTTTGAATATAAAGCAATATATATTTTTCATAAGAGATGAACATGCAAAATGACACGTTTTTGCTGAAGTGATGACATTAGCTTTCATTAAAATGTAAAATCTACAATTATTTTAAGCCTATGAACTATGACATTTGTCATGCTAAATAACAGCAACTTTAATGTTAAAATTAATCAAAGCATGATTTCTGCAGAGATAAGTCTGATTGCAAAATACATTTCAAGCCTTTACCAACAGCACACATTATTCCACCTACCGGTACTTTATTTTATTTTATTTGTGAAGGTAAATACTGATGTAGTGAGCACGCAAACACTATTTGTCATCTATATTTTCACTTGTTCTTACAATAAATACCAAATTACTGATGTGATGTGTGTCATTTGAAAAGAATAAAAATAAAAAACTATTTTTCTCTTATGCCACTGGCAGTACCAAAAACTATGGTTTTGGGATAAAATGCTGATTGTTGCAGAAATGTACACAAAATTACTCCATTTTTGGTGAAGTGATTTCATTATCTTTTATGAAAATGTAAAACCACAATAATTTTAAGACTAATTATGACATTCCTCATAATAAATTACTGAAAATGTAATGTTAAAATTCATCAAACCATGATTTCTGTAGAGATGAAAGTGACTCTAAAGGATAGTTAAAGTATTTACCAACAACACACATTATTTAACCTACTTTATTTTATTTGTGGGTGTAAATATTGATGTAGTGAACACACAAACACTCAATTTCACATTCAGTTCCCTTGAAAAAATGAACGATGCGTTACGATAATAAGAGTTACAGTGAAAATATGTTTCATGAACTGAATATGTAATATCTTACATACGCCACAAGAGGGCGCAATTTTATAATTCCATTCTGTTTGGCCTTAAAAATAAATATTGTCATCATTATATTTGCCAGTAATTACATTCTGTCATGTTTTCCAGGAATATATGTCGATAAGATAAACATGTTATAAAAATGAGTCACTTTCACTCAATTAGGTCTGACCTGGAGTTCAGATCAAGCAGTAGACAAAATGAGGTATATATTCAAAATATTTACAGGAAATGGAGAATTACGCAGAAAAGACAAAAGACATGGTGATTTGTTGTTGCACTACAAACCAAAATACACAACTTCTAGAGTAAATTTAACCCAGGAGTTTTTTTTTTAACTAAATTTGTATTTAGTTTTGCTCATACAAATAAACAAAACAGTTTACATAAATGGTTATATAAAAACAGACATTCCCTTATGGCAGGGGTGTCAAATTCATTTACTTCAGGGGCCACATTAAGCTAAATTTGATCTGAAATGGACCCGACCAGTAAAATAACATTAAAAAGAAATATTGTCAGCATGTTTGCAAGTAAATACATTAATTATTAAATTAAATTAACCCTCTATCATGTTTTCCAGGAATATATCAACAAGATAAACATGTTATAAAAATGAGTCACCTAGACAAAATTAGGTCTGACCTAGAGTACATGGGGTTATATACAGTATCCAGAATATTTACAGGAAATGGAGAATTACACAGATACATAAGACATGGTGATTTGTTGTTGCACGAGAAACCAAAATACACAACTTCTAGAGTAAATTTCAGTAGGTTTGGTGTTTTTTTTTTCTAATTTAGTTTTGCTCATACAAATAAAAAAAACTGTTTACATATATGGATATAAAAACAGACATGTCAGGGGTGTCAAATTTATTTTACTTCAGCTAAATTAGATCTGAAATGGGGTGGACCAGTAAATTAATAACATTAATAATATACAAAAATGTTTTATAGCAAAAAAAAGTAAAATTACAATATCAAAGTTTTTACATCTACAAACTATCATCTCATACAATATGAATAATGTGAACAAACTGGAGAAAAATATGTGATTTTAACAGTGTTCTGCATCATTTTCTCATTTCCACATGTACATTATAACTTACAGATCACTTTGTGGTTACAAATGCAGAAAACTATTTTGGCTGTCTCCGACACCACTCCCTATCCACTCTATAGTGACCACGCCATTTTGTAGCAGTGTCCGGATGTTTAGTGAATTAAACTTAAAATTAAAAAATAAAATGTATAATAATACGGAATCCAACTACACTAAGTAGTTCAGTTTAATAACATTTCAAATACGGAAGTAAAATAGGGAGGGACTTCCTGTTGTTTTGCGTAGCTTTTCCGGCCACCCACTTTCCCTTAACGGGGTGCGACTGTGCAAATCGTAGCGGAATCCGGGAAAAGTTCCGCCTTAAACGCTAGGATTGGAGAGGCAGCGAAAAATTCATTCGTAACAGCCGCTGCTTTCTGCGACAGTCACAGTGGAATGAGTTCGCCTTCGTTGCGTGGTTTAAGTCCATAGTAGATTACGTACAGGTACTACACAGAAAATTAAGAATATCGTGTAAAAGTTTTTTTTATTCAGGTAACTCAAGATAAAAGGTGAAGCCAATACATTTATAGACTCATGACATGCAAAGTGAGATATATCAAGCATTTATTTGTTGTTAATTTTGCTGATTATGATTTACATCTTATTAAAACTTCAAACTCTAAAACTCAGAAAATGTGACTTTTGCTTGAAAGTGAGTTTTCTGAAGCTGTACATCCTAATCAGCAAAATAAAAACAAATTAAAGCTTGCAATATATTGATTTGCATACTATTTGTCTGTTTTAATATGTACATTCCACTGTACAGTAATGCAAGCACCTTTTCAGGATATTCCAATAGGGAGCCTAAGTGATGCGATTCTATTTCCGGTCGATTTCCGGGTAATGGGGCCTAAGTGCCATAAAAAAATGAACGCGAGTCAATGGAGGGATAAAAGTAATTTTCTGGTCCCGTTTGAAATGTGCTACGGTTTTCACATATGATGTCTGTGAATTTCAAAGATCCATTTTCACATTGATAAAGCACTCACTTTGGACAGTCATCCAAAGTTACGTTAGGTTTTATGTCAGAGTAATGGACTACAACGTTCGTCTCACAAATATGACGTCACCACCAAGCTTCACCATCAAACTCTTTGAAAATGGCTGTGACTTTGGCGAGCTTCACCTCCTTCTTTCAGGACGAAGGCGACAGCATCAAACGTGGAGAAAACCACTTTAAATCGGGGCATGTGGAAAGTGGCAGCTACTCCGGGGGAGAGATAGTTGGTCGAGTGAGAGCCAGCATGCGGGACAAGCTCTCGTCAACCGGGAAGCGGTAGAGGGAACATGTGGAAATGGTGTTGTGATTACACCGAGGCATAAAGCACACAGACATTTTCAAATGAAAAATAGAAAAGGTGGTATACGGTTTAGAAAAGTTTGCAGGGAAAGATTCTGCTGTGACGTCAGCTATGCGACGTCTGATATGTAGTCCAAACAGAGTCCAAATAATGACATATTTTTACACGCTAATAAATCACAAAACACGTATCAAAGAAACTCCAAACTTCCATCATTGGTTATGATTTTAAGTACAGCAAATGTGTGATTTAGGACATAAAGTAAAGTGGACCAGAAAATAATTATTTTCTCCTCATCCACTCTCATGTTAAAATTTTCCGAATTTAGGCCCAGTGGACCGAGTATGTCTCTGAAACAGCTCAGCCAATCAGAAGCAGAGTTTGGCGAACTTTCCCGGATTCCGCCTACGACATGCCCAGTCGCGAACGGGGTTAGCAGTGCAAGCTAATCTACACATATATACATATACACTAAAATGGCTGTTAGAGGAGTCCGACAGCGCCGCCATTTTGAATCGGAACCAGCGGAGACAGAGATGCATAAACATCTATGAAGGAAAGAGGTACTGATGAATCTCAGTGTGGAATTATTCGCTGATACCGTTTGACTTTTTAGAAACGTCACATGTGTAGCTACTATACAATGTACTGTGATTTTTTTTAACAATGCTGGTTTTGCCACTCAACACTTAAACTACACACTCCCTCCCTCTGACTCCAGCATCGTTAATTAAACAGCAGAAGAGTTTCACCAAAATGGCGGACCTTGTTTATTTTATGGATGCTCGAGTGATCACTGTAAGGACACAACAGCTCCTGGGATTACTGTTTACAGGTAAGATGTATGTAAGGAATAATATATTGCTACAGGTTGTCACAGTAAGAACTAAATAAACACCGATAAGACAGATAGAACCCCATCAGCTGTTTACTAGTAAACAAACTGTCCGTCTGAGAGAGTGAGTCAAACCATCTGTCCTTAACTTCTCATCTCATTTACAAAAGGCACATGTGTGACCTATTGTATATGTGTATGTGTCCCATTTTTCAAGCCTCACGTGCAAAACATTCCTTTCTATCTATCTGCTAGCTCACGTTTGAAAACTGAACTTGTCTTATCATTTCGAGGAAACATCTGGCTGGGTATTCAGGTCATTGAGATCAACATCTTTATTATAGTTTCATGGTTTTAGATTCATTACTAGAGAGCTGTGTATCAGTATATAAAAGTTCTGTATCAAAGTAATTATATTTATATGACATAATGACATCTACAGACACTATTTTATCAGTATCAAACTAGGTTTACATGAAGGAATGGGTCTGGCCACAGGATTTTAATGATCTATTGAACTAAAAAAAAAGACCTTTGTCACCCCCCCCCTCCGCCCCAAGTAGAACCAGCAGGTTCACTGATCAAGTGAACAAATCAAGAAGTTGTTTACTTGTTATTGATCTCATGCACATCGTAACAACTTAAAAACACAGATGATAATACATTGGACACTTGTACAGTATGATAAAGAATAGCAGCTGATTGATTGTCTAAGTAGATGTAACACAAGGGGTGCCAAAAACTTCTTTTTTAGAGATATGATCATGTGGAGATTACCAGGGGTCATTTTTAAACAGTAAAAATTACATTTAAATTCACTGTTCTATAACAATTTTATCTTAATTGTTGCAATATTTTTTAATCAAGGAACAAAATGTAAGCTATTCAGGTTTGAATACATAAAAAAAAATATATATATATATTATGACTTTCTTTCCTCTAAAACTAAATATTTGATATGTTTCAACATGTTTATGTCCTAGATGTTTTTTTTTTCTGCTGAAACCTCCAGTGTTGACCTCCACACAACAGAGCATGTGGGTTTGCAGAAGGGGACAATACTTGGCAGATTTCAGTAACTAAAGAATGATTTTAATACAATATATCACAAACCCACTATATTATCA
The DNA here is from genome assembly GCA_020466265.1 of Siphamia tubifer. Classification (NCBI taxonomy): domain Eukaryota; kingdom Metazoa; phylum Chordata; class Actinopteri; order Kurtiformes; family Apogonidae; genus Siphamia; species Siphamia tubifer. The sequence continues at coordinate 36,579,657 of CM035802.1, read as the reverse complement.
CCAAAATGTCAATATCTCAACCTCAAGCGAATCAAAAGAATGACGTTTTGGAATAAACTGTTGTGTTGTTTTAATGTTTATGTGGAATTTTATTTCAGTAATTTGTTCCTTTTGCATCTGCTGGTATGGACATAATTCTGAGGCTTAGAAAAACACTCATACAAATTAATTTCATGATGGAAAACCTTGTAAAAAATGAACCAGAACAAATCCATTGCTTTAATTCAGTCCAATAAGTCAAGTTTCCCCTTGGTTGATTTGATTTGAATGATTTATTTCGAACATGTGCAAAGTGCAACAATAATCAATACAACAATAATAATAACAATGACATGTCCGAAAAGGAGTAGGATGAAGCATAAGCTTATTTAATCCTACCCCTTCTTCACTTCCCCAATAACCTAAATTAATCTTATAGCAATATAGTGCATAGTACAAAAAAATGATGATAATAATAAAATAATAAGAATAATAACAATACCAATAATCAATAACTGATGTACTAAACATAGACATATATACAAAACAAAAAACTAAAAACAAATGAGCAGATAGGAAAGTAGGTAACAAATAGAGTTTTTTTTGTTGTTTATTGTTTTCTTTTTTCCTCCCTTCCTTCTTCTTCTTTTCCCTTTCTTTTTTCTTCCTTTTTTTTCTTTCCTTTTTCTAAGTTGTCTGCGTTTTGCTCTTATTATCTATATATTATCTATACAATCCATCCATGATCCAACAGTTTCTGCCCTTAGACCTCAGACTTTGAGTATCGATTATCAACGTCTAAAAGTATCATTAAAAATGACAGCTTTTGCTTTATTGTGAGGTCAGAGGCAAACACAGATTGACTGCTGACATATATACTGTCGCTCACGTATACTGTAAACAATCTATGGATAAAAGTAAATTGTGTTGAGTTAGACCAAAAATCTGTAGAAATAGGCTCCTGCAGGTGAGCCAGACCATTTGAACAGGTACATACAGACAAAATATAAGTGATAAACGTATGCAACCTGCACCTATCTCTGAGTTCTGAAGTCCTACATCACTCACATCAGCTTGATTGTTTGCAAATTATTCCAATAACTCTGGGCGTACATTGGTACTGGAGCTGCACAATTTATTGTTTTAGCATCGACATGTTCACAATAGTAGGGTGACCATATGTCCAGGTTTTGTCAGGACAGACGGTTCTAAAACCGGACTGTCTGGACATCTGTCACACGTCCTTACTTTTTACATTTTGTCTTCAGGATGAAATGTAAAAAGTGAGGATGTGTGATATACGTCCGGACAATCTGGTTTTTATAGCCGTCTATCCGGGTTTTGTCCGGTCCCCCTTTGCAATAGTCACATGACAGGTTCTGTTAATGTAGGAGACAAATGAACTCAATAGAACCTGACACACACTGAGCACATGGCAATCATTCTGAAGCAGTTTAGTCACTATGGTAACAAGACTGGAAAATGAGAGACCAACAAGAGAAAATCACCCAAAACCAGAAAGAATAGCAACATCAGTCATTATTACTTTTTCTGTATTTCTTTTTTTTCTTTATTTGTATTTATTTTTTAGTGTATTCTTTATTTACCATATTTATTTCTTTATTTATTAAAAATTAAAAAATGTGAAAAATGAATAGTGACTGAATACTACTGACTTGTATATGTCATGACCTTTCCCCCAGTTCCCTTCATCTCCCCCTGACCCACACTGTGCAGCTGCAGTTGACAGTGTGGGACCATCCAGAACTGTTACCTTCCATAACCCGGACATTTAGTCATCACCATGGACTCTGGCTGATCTACCCCAGGGGTTTTTACCTCCGCCAAGGAGGTATTAAATTCAGGTCTGTTTGTTTGTCTGTCAGTTACAGCAGGATTACACAAAAAGTTCTGAAGGGATTTTGATGAAACTTTCAGTAAGGCTAGATAATGTTACATGTTCTGCACTTGTATAGTTCTTTTCCACCTTCATGGTGCTCAAAGCTCTTTACATTAGCCTCACATTCACCCATTCACTCATACACCAGTAGGTTTCTAAGGTTCTGTCAGTCTGACTGGGATTTAGCGTCTTTGCCCAAGGACACTTGGACACGTGGACAACCAGAGGCCAGACGCAAACCCTTCAGTCTTTGGACGACCAGCTCTACCAACTGAGCCACAGCCCCCCCACCACAAGGAAGAACCCTTTAGATTTGGAGCAATGAAGGTCAAAGGTCAATTCACACTAAAGTTCAATGGCGGAAAAACCATCAGTGGTAAAATCTCAGGATTCACAGAAGATAGAATCTGGTGGGTTTTCTTGCATTCACATGGTTTCACCTTCAGACGGATCAACACCTACAGCCACTAAACATTCATACAGCAGTGTGAATGGCACTGGAGGCAGGAGGGTGAAGTGTTTTACCCAAGGTCACAACAGACTGACTAGGACAGAGCGGTTACTGGACAATCTGCTCTACCAAGTGAGCCATGGTCGCCCCAAATACAAGAATGTACAACATAAAAGCAATGGATTACTAAAATAAATAAAGTAATGCATAAATAGAAACAATGGTATAAATAAATGCCAGAGACATGTCTAAATAATTATCACATAACGTTAAATTGAAAGGGAGCAAACTTTGTCATACATTCTATTTATAACTTCCCATTCGAAGATAACCTCATATACCTCACGTTTATCATATATCATATCTGTTAAGCCACTCCCACATTGATAGGTTTAATAGACGGTAGTGTGAATGATTCCGAGTAATTTGGTTCCATTAGTTTGGCTGGTATCCCACATTATGACCAAAGTTCAGAATCATTATCAGTGAGGAGTGACACCTCAGTTCAGCAGAGTGAGTGACATGGCAGTGTGAGGTAATCCCACAGCACATATGGAAGTGTTAAATATTCAGTGTTAAGTACAGAGTGTTGTTGGATTTGATTTAAAACAGCACTTCACCTGGTGCTTGTGTTAAATTTGTGTCGTTAAATCAGGGTTTTGATTTGGTTTATTTGATTTATTTTGTACGTTAAGAAATAGAAAAGAAAAAGGGAAGATGCCGTAAAAAAACCCCCCAATACGAGCATATTCAGAAGGAGTGGGTGGAAGTTAACACTTATGAAATCTCAGCTCTCCTTCCTCCAAAAAAAAAAGAACATTACATTTATTAAGTATATCTGATACATGCAGTCGTCCACAAAATGATTCACACCCCTGCCAGCTTTTGTGTTTAAAAAGAATGAGTTTCTTTCTGACCTGTATGTGAAACATTAGTGCCTGGAAAAACAACAAATGATATTTGGAGGAAAAAAAATATTTCAGAAATATTTTATTAGTGGATTAAAAAAGAAAAAAAAAATTTCAGAAATATTTTATTAGTGGATTAAAACAATTTTTTTTTTTTCAGAATTATTTTATTAGTGGATAAAAAACCCCACCATCTTCAAAATGATTCCTACCCCAGGTTGACTCAGTCCAATGTCTTTTCTTAATAGTCAATAGAGTAGTTTTTGTTCTGGATAATGGTTCCTCTAAGTGTCCAGTCAGTCTGCTGTCTCCTGTGGGGTTTTGGTCCAGTCTTCCTGGACCGAAGCCTCCAGCTGGGTCCGTTTGGGTCATCTCCTACTATCACTCTGGTCTTCAGCTCAGCTTAATCACGTTAACTGGAATTTACTATATTTTTTTAATCGTGATTAGTGTTCCTAAGCATTTTGTCATTTTACACCACAGTGTCACTTTATGTTAAAGAAGGCAAAAAATCTTTTTTATTTGCCTATTTTCAGGGGTTTGTCATATCGTATTATAGCAAATGTTAGTGTCTGTTACACTACTTGTTTTTTAATTAAAAAAACAAATTTGTACAAACCAAGCCTATTGATATTTCTACATATTTCTGTGTTTAATAATTTCATTATTTTGGGCTTATGTTTACATAATAAAATCAATAGTTTTTAATCAAAGTTGAAGTACTTGAAATTATTTAATTTAATTATTTTGATTGTCACTTTGTTGCCATAATTTGTTTAAGTAGAAAATGGTCAAGTGTAGAGTAAAATCCTCCTACATTATCCTGAGAAGATGTTTGCATCCCCCACCACCAGCAACACGTTGCCATATCATGTAAATTTGGGAAAAAAATGTTTTTGCTGGACTGTGACCCACAAGAAAACTATAGTATCTGTAAAGCAGAGGAGCATAGATGAGTCAGTTTGTGTTATCGATAACCTTAATGGTGTGGTGACCTGAGAAAGCTTTGGCTGGTGCAAGATAATGTCATTAAACCACATTTAACTTCTGATGCAATGTGGATCTGAGGTCAAACAAATTAATGTTTTCTTGGAAGGCAATGAGATGCCATCAGGTGCAGGACAACTAAGGTCAGTGAGGACTGTCTTACCTGAAGGAAAATAAATGTTTAGTCAAAGCAGATATGTCCATGATGATGAAGCACATAAATGACTGTAAGACCAATAAAAACACCATAAAGTAATACTAGGATATTGCTCAATTAAAAAAACTGTCATTTATTGTTCTTGTTGTATCATGGTTTGTCTGATATGTCTGTTTTGTTGATGTGCTGTACATTTGTAATGTGACGTGGATCCCCTTGGGTCTGGAATAAAGCCATATTTTTTTTTTGGCTCAGTTGGTAGAGCGGGTTGTCTAATAACTGAAGGGTCAGAGGTTCGCGTCCCGCCTCTGGCTGTCCACATGTCCAAGTGTCCTTTGAGCAAAGACACAGTGGGCCTGCAGCACCTTGCATGACAGTGTGGTGTGAAAGTATGAGGCTAATGTAAAGCACTATATAAATGCAGTCTATTTACCTTTTAAGTGGGTTTTTCTGTGGAATACTTGTGTGTGTGTGTGTGTATATATATATATATATATATATATATATATATATATATATATATTTATTTATTTATTTATATTGTTTGTTTATTTCATAAGGGAGAAGAAAATTTGGAAAAAGTCATATTTGAAAAGGAGTGAGGAGAAGCATAGTTTATTATTAGCTCTCACTCCTTTGCATAAACCAGAAGTATGTCCATAAGTATACTACATATGCACGGGGGTGTTATATTGGGGGGGGGGGGGGGGGGGGGGCGGTGGACCTGACTAGCCTGGACCCAAGTAAGGAGAAGGACCCATGAACACCTTGATTCTTTTTATATTTATCTTCATGTCAAATTAATTGGACCCTCCAATTAAATTGTTGTAATTGTGTATATTAATATCAACTGAGAGAATGAGCTTTCTTCCACCATATTAGTCCTGCCAACATAGTGAACATCCTGCGGGCCTCTCTTGGAGGCACAAATGGTTTAGTCTTCAGTATATGAGGCTAAATGTATTAATTCAGGGGGTGAATAAAAAAATACTCAATATAATCCGATTGTATCTTAAAACCCTATTTATACTTTGAAAAGTTTAAAATAAATACCCCCTTGTTTTTCTTCTGTGGATCGTGCACTAGCATGGACAGGAGCCCACTGACATTGAGTGTACGGGGCCCAGAATTTGGTGCTACGCCCCTGCAAATGCACAAATAACCATGCATGCTGCACTGTAAACCCAAAAGTTAGCAGAACTAAAAAAAATGTAAGGCAATCGAATGCCTGAATTCTTTTAAATAACATTTTCCAGAACTTAAAATTGAGATGCTTATTAAATTGTACTTAAATTAAAACATTACTTATTAATTATAAAATAGTAATTAACTTTTCTAAGGTTCTGTCAGTCCATATTTGACACAATAGAAATAACGTTCTCAGCATTTAATGACTTAATTCCACTCAGTTTTGCCTCATGTATGTTTTTAACTTATGTTCACTTATATCCACAATAGTTCCCCTTAATAAAAAAAAATATTAGTTGGAAGTACATGTTACAGCAACTGAATACATTTAGTTAGTAGTACTATTTCTGAAACGTTATTTAATAATTCTGAACATTCAGGTTTACAGTGTGCTACATAACGTTTCTCTGAATTGAGCTGAAAGATGTCATGTAAATATATGGAACCGTGTCTACAGATAAGATAACACAACCCGCCCTTTGATAACCACCCCCTGCCAAGTTGGCCTTTAAAAGGAGTGGAGAAGTCCGTCTAAGTTACATCCACACATCTTTGTGCATTCTCTACTGTGCTTTTTCCGCAAACGTGAACATGGACTTTTCCAAAAACGCGACAGAGAGTCCGGAGCCCTGCAAGGCGGAGGTGAAAGGTGAGTCATGTTTCCTCTCCTTTACACTAACTACTGACAACTACATGGTTTGAGTGACGTTTCAAAGCCTTTTTCCTTTCTTTGTGCATGCAGGCAGTATTCCCAGCTGGCTCCAGGGCACACTGCTGCGTAATGGTCCCGGTATTTTCTCCGTCGGGGAAACCAGTTATGACCACTGGTTTGATGGACTGTCTCTGATGAACAGCTTTACCTTCAAAGATGGTTCGTGGCTCCATATTTAAATCAGTGTTTTGCTTCAGATTTTACCTTTTGTAAGTTAGTGACCTGCGAATCCATGTATCATTCGTTCATTCGATTTTCAAAATAAAATCAAAAATAAGACAACGAAACATTTCATTGATTCCAAAACCAAAATAAAAAAAAAATAACAACGATGCGGTTTTTTGTTTTCCTTTTTGTGTTTAAATTAATAATGAAAAAAAAAAAAATGATAACGGCCGTGTTCCATTTTCATCCAATTTTGACCATGAAGCAGGTTGACTAAACCGGAAATGACCGCGACCCGCAGTGACAAAGATGGAAACTAAGAGGGTCACCCTAAGACCTGAAGATAGAATCACGGAGAAAATCGGTGTAATGTTATACCATAATGGTCTTCAAGTCCAGTGGACATGTTTCTTTGGTTGTTAAGATTCATTTCTGGTTTACTCAATTTGCTTCCGGTCAAAATTGGATAAAATCGTAAACGGCCGTTATCTGTTTTATCTATGATTCATTTAAACACAAAAAGTAAAACTGACAAAAACACAGAACTATCTGTTTCATCATTTTGGTTTTGGAAAAAAATAATGAAGGAACGAGTTGTTTTTTCATTGTCTTATTTTCGGTTGTATTTTGAAAAATGAATGAACGAATGGTACAAGGATTCATGCCCCCCCCCCTGCATAGACGTCGTAGTGTGCGCGTGCGCAAAAGTCACATCACAGATGCTGAATTATTATGTTTTTCAATAAAACATTAAAAAAGTTTTACATAAACAACAATTATTTACTTGTTTGTATTCATTTAGTTTTTAAATGTATTTATTATTTTTCGTTTCAGAAGATTTAATTTCAGTCTCACAACAAGCTATTTTTTTCCAGGTAAACATGTTAGCGCAGATCAGGTATAAAGAACAGCCAAATAACAGTAATGGTATGAACTGACTCATATGGAACTACAATTATTATTATTAATATAATACTCTATTATTAATTCAACTTTATTTTTTATTTATTATTGTTGTTTATTTGTATTTTTTTTTTTATTTATTTGTGTCTTTTTATTTATTGAAATTATATAATTTTTTAATATTATATTTCTAAATTTTTTGTTCATTTAATTTAACTTTGTTTTTATTTATTATCTATTTTTGGTCATTTATTCCAATGTGTATGTATTTTTATGTATTTATTTATTTGTGATTTTTATTACCAAATTTTCTAATTATTTCGGCTACAAGAAGGCTGACACCGAAACATGAGTTCCATGTCGACCACTAATCTGTTTGATTGTTTGCGTCTTCGTCACACAGCTGTTATTTACTCCTGCATATTTTTTCTTATCGCAATATATTTTGTAGGGTAAAAAAAATGGCAATTTCAGTTTTTTATATAATATCGTGCAGCCCTAATCTGTGCCAAAATGTTGTGGATGAAGCACAAATCATTCACTTTCCTCTTGTTTTTTTTTTTACAGGTGAAGTGATCCATAGAAGCAGGTTTCTCAGAGGTGACACCTACAAGGCGAACATGGCTGCAGATAGAATAGTTGTGTCCGAAATGGGCACCATGGCCTATCCAGACCCAAGCAAGAACTTCATTGTCAAGTAGGTCAAGTTATTGTAATGATTCAATGGGGTGAAGGCTCGCAGATATAAACTAGTGCACAACTCAAGGTCTTTAACATGCATTTCTTTCAATTATTAACAAGGACAACTGACAACATAGCAGTCAAGAAGGCAGCAACAAAGAAAACATGCTATAAAACACAACAACACAAGAAAACCATGGCCCACACTGCAGATACTTTCAAAATAAATCTAAAATGTTAACCCTTGCAATATATTGATCGATTGATTTATTTTGAGCTTTCACATAATGCATACGTAAGAAAAACGTACAATAATAATTTGGTTTACATCCAAAAAGGAGTGGGAAGAAGAAACACTTATTTAATCCCACCTCCATTCTCATTAACAACTTAATATAAATAAATGAATAAAATAGATAAATAATTAAAAATATAAAGTTAAATTAAATGAATAACTAAATATATTTTAGATTTGTCAATTTATGATCAAATCATATATTGCAGTATATTGGATAATATATGCACTACTTTTCCACATATGGGGATATGTTTTTGAATATAATGCCATATATTTTTGTTTCATAAGGGAAAGTTCTGAAGCTAATGATGATCTTTAATTTTCTTGTCGAGCCGTGTGTTCTGTGGAGTAATTCCAGTTATTGCAGTGACTGTATGACATTCTATTGGGTTTTCAACGATCTATGAAAATAATTTAAATATCAGTTTCCAGAAATTGCTCATTTCAGTGCATGTGAAAGATTTCCTGGTTAAATCTGTCACCTTTAGAGTGCATTTTGAAAATACCAGACTGTTGACACACACACACACACACACACACTATGATGATGTTTTTGAAGTATTTGGTCGAGTAACCCTCTTGGTAAATCCAGACCATTAACTAATCTCCTCACATCTTTCAGGGCAATTACCTTCCTCAATCACACAGTGCCTGACTTCACTGACAACGGTGCCAGTAATTTCATCAAGTATGGAAATGATTATTTCGCCACGTCTGAAACCAACTACATTCGCAAGATTGATCCTGTAACCCTGGAAACCCAGGATAAGGTAACACTGATCTAAGTCTTCAGCTCTTTAAACATATCCAAATTAAATGTTTTCACTAAAAGCTCAATGCAATGTGTCAAACAGGTGGATTATTTGAAGTACCTGCCTGCAAATTTGGCATCATCTCATCCGCATTATGACAAAGATGGAAACGCTTACAACATAGGGACATCCATCGCAGAAAAGGGCAAGACGAAATATATGCTGTTCAAAGTCCCTGCTGTTTCAGATAAAGGTATATTCTAAATACACACAACAAATGAGTCAAGTCTAATCAGCTTTTACAGCAAGATTGTGTGGAAGCCTGAACTGTAACTTTACCTTATTCTTATAGTTGTTGTTTTCTTTACTTCATTATCATTTTCCAGACAAAGGTAAAGACACCATGGCACTGAAGAATGTGGAAGTGGTCTGCACAGTCCCCTGCCGCTCCTTGCTGACACCCAGCTACTACCACAGCTTCGGCATGACGGAGAACTACTTCATCTTCATCGAACAGCCTTTGAAACTGGACATCCTGAAGATGGCCACTGCATACATGAGGGGAGTTAACTGGGCTAGCTGCCTGAAGTTCTGCCCTGATGAAAATGTAAGGAATCACACAGATGGCTGTTCTTACCTTTGCTTTTTCTCACACATTATGTCATATTCACTGTTCTTATCATGAGGGAAACATGTATATAAACATTTGTAAAGGCCTTGGCGCTCACGTGAAAGGGTTAAAGAATACACACTACGGTCCCCACGACAGTGTTCACCCCAACGCTCACAAATGCAAGTGCAACGACAGCTTTGACTTTAGTGTCTCTGGGTCCAAACAAAAGTGCTTTAGCTGCATTCACCCCAACCGCTATGCTAAAGCTAGAAATAGTGTGGGTTCAACCGCTATGCTAAAGCTAGAAATACTGTGGGTTCAACTGCTATGCTAAAGCTAGAAATACTGTGGGTTCAACTGCTATGCTAAAGGTAGAAATACTGTGGGTTCAACTGCTATGCTAAAGATAGAAATACTGTGGGTTCAACTGCTATGCTAAAGGTAGAAATACTGTGGGTTCAACCGCTATGCTAAAGCTAGAAATACTGTGGGTTCAACTGCTATGCTAAAGCTAGAAATACTGTGGGTTCTTCAGACCATATGCTTTGAACTTAACCTAGAGTGTTTTTTTTTTTGTTTTTTTTTACTGTATGTATTTGTTCTGTGGTAGTGGTCTTATTTTTTATACTCAAAGGTCTTAAAATGGTCTTAAAAAACATTATATTTGTTTGTCAGAAATATGCAGAGACCCTGTAAATATTGTCAGTCGATTCATGTTTTTCACATTGTTTTAAAGGATGTAAACGTTTTCATCTCGTAATGTAACTTTTTTTTTCACTCTAAAACCTTTGTAATGGACCGACTGTTCCACACTTTAACTCCACATACAGACACACGAAAACCTTTACAAGTGGGTTTAAATGTGGGTACTGTAAAACCCACACTTTGCCACGTGTGTGTGTGATTCATCAGTGTGAGTTTGAACTTCAATGACACTTCTGCTTTTGTGTCTATTTATTGTTTCAAAAGACTCTGATCCACCTGATCGACAGAAGGACAGGAAAAGAAGTTGAGACCAAATATTACACTGGCGCAATGATCGTCTATCATCACGTGAATGCCTTCGAGGAAGACGGTCACGTTATCTTTGACGTCATTGCATACAAAGATAACAGCCTGTATGAGATGTTCTACCTGAACAAACTGAAGGAAAACCCTGATTTCCAAGATGGTAGTTACTCTAAGCCAAACTACAGAAGATTTGTACTTCCTGTTGGATCTGACAAGGTGAATAGAACAAGGATCAGTTGATTCTATTAATTAATGTAGGAATGATGTTCCTTTAATAGTTTGTTTGTTTTTTTCTGTGGTTGAATGTGCAGGGCATTGCAGTTGGAGATGATCTGGTGAAACTCAAATACACAAAAGCCAGTGCTATAAAGGAGAAAGATGGCAAACTAATGTGCCAAGCAGAGGTGCTTTTGGAAGGTAAAACTGTTTTAATGTAACCAGTGAAGATATTCTATAATTATACTTTAATTTTATTCATTTTTTTTAAAATACAATTTTTATTGAAGTACTTGGTACATGATAATCATTGTTTTTAATTACTTTTGATGGTCAAACTTTATTTATTTTTCTTTTCAAACAACTGAATAATCTTGAATAAATTTCTGTTCTACAGGTTTTGAATTACCCAGAATTAATTATGACTTAAACGGCAAGCAATGTCGTTATGTCTACGGAAACTGTGTGGAGGAATCTGCCCTGGCAAAAAAGGTACTATTAAAGTTTTATTTTCAACTTCTCTAAAACATCTGTCCTCGTGACATCTTATAGTTTATTTGCCAAGAGGGAACTGAAACCTGCACTCTTCAACAACATGGGTTTTAAAAGCAAGGCTATTGGGAAAGACATTGTTCCTGAAAGGCTTGTGTTTTTTTAATAAAAAAAAAGAGGAAATTGTAGAACTGAGAATTACCATAGGGTATAACTGACTGTAGGAATCAGTCTGACGCTAACTGATATATGATATAGTGGAATTATTTTTACTTTTAGAGTGGGTGTTGATATATATACATATATAAACAGATATATGGCAATATACTGAAAAATATAATGCATTATGTTAAAATATATATTCCCATATTTGGAAGAGTAGTGCATATATATACTATAATATATGATTTGATCATATATTGACAAATGTAAAACATAAGACAAAAGCTGCCCTATATTTTTACACAGTTTTATTGAAACTCAATGTATTTCCACATATATTGTGAAGTGTATTACTAAATATATAATTATATATATATTTAGTAATACACTTCACAATATGTGTGTGTGTATATGTGTGTCCATATATTATTAAGTGTATTACTAAATACAACATACTTTATATGAGTACATATATAAGGTTATGACAATGAATGTTAAAAGGTGATTTAACTGAAAACAAACATTTGAACGAACAAATAATTGAACAGATCCGGCTGAAGTTTTGCTGACTGACATATTTTGTTGCAAAATTTTAAGCACAAGCCGACTTGTCCCCCCCCCCCCCACACACACACGTTTATCTTTTACTTTATAACTCTTTCTAAAGATAGAATATACAGTTAGGACAAAGTACTGCATGGGAGCAGGACTTGTTTAAACGATAAGTGTTTTTTTTTTCTAGCGTGTGTAAGAGAATAAGTGGAGGTGTTAAGTAATGGAGACGCTTTTATTATGTGATAGAACGTGTCTGTCTGTGGTTTTCCATTAAAGTAGGTGAAAGGGTGTGTTTTATAATCTGCTTATTTGACTATGGTGGTGGCTAAATTTAATTTGTTTTATTCAAGACTTAATTTTCCTGTTTCCACTTTTAGCTTGGGAAGTTTGACACAGAAACCAAAGAAATGATCTACTGGAGTGAAGAGAACTGCTGGCCTTCAGAACCTGTGTTTGTACCCAGACCAAACGGAGAATCAGAGGATGATGGTGAGAACATTAGTGCTACAGATGTACCGTGGATACCGAGCATGAGAAATCAGCTTTTATTATAAAGAAAAATAATTAGAAGTTAGTGTTTAACTATTATGTGCTTATTTAAAATGTGAAAACATTCCTGTGACACTGATGCATTTAAAAAAAAAAAATTTTACAATTCCAATTTTTCTTCAGAAGTGTCAAAATATAATCCACAGAAACATCTAAAAATTTGGATAAAAAACGACAACAAACCAAAATAAAAGCATGAATTTTGATCACTGATTGATAGGCAAGGAGAAAAAAAAGCAGATAATATAGAGAAATTAGAAAATAATAATAATGCTAATAACTGTCTTACACACATGTTTGTCTTCCCTTCTAAGAATAAAAACATGTCTTATTTTATTTATATATTGATTGATTAATTTTAAAGTGCTTTTATTGGTTTTTAAGAGTCTTAATGGTGGTGGTCCTGTTTATTTGTCAGATGTGCTTTTAACATATGAGCGCTGTCGGACCCTCAGGTCCTCAGGTAGTAAAAGCTTTTAATTGTCCCTAGAGTTCACATTAAAACACATGGTGAAGCCTCATTCAGTTTTTATTTCCCCAAACTATGGAACAGTCGACCTGAGGGTCTGAGGTCTGCTGCCAGTGTTAATATTTTTAAGGGTAAAATGAAAACCTTCCTTCCTTTTATTTTATTACTATTATTCTACAGTCCTCTAGAATGTTCCGACAGCTCCCTTTCACTTTGAATGGACGTTCCTAGCGTTCTGCGGGCGGATTTTTTTCGATAACCGCCCACTGCGCCGTTAACACCCGCTGCCAATGGCAACGACTTTTGTCACTTCAGATTCACAGTACCATATCACTCTGCAGGTAGTTCAGCCACTTTGAAAGTAAATATTCGCTACGTTATAACGGCTATTTTATCCAATCGGGTTGTTGTTCGGCCCCGTTAGGAAATATTTTTCTGATAGTAATGTTGGGCAATACGTTATCCCTTGCTTATTTACTTATTTATTTATTCTATTCTTTTAATTTGTTCCTACAATTGCAGGATAATGGGGAGGGTCTAATGTAAAGCACTTGCTATACATGGTGCTACATGTACCATGTATAGCAAGTGCTATATATATATATATATATATATATATATATATATATATATATATATATATATATATATATATATATATGTATATGTATATGTATATATATATATATATATATATATATATATATATATATATATATATATATTATATATATATATATGTATATGTATATGTATATGTATATATATATATATATATATATATATATATATGTGTGTGTGTGTGTGTGTATGTGCACATATACGTACATTAGCCTTTATAATCCAAAAGTAAATCAATGAAATGACTAATTCTATTTAATGCAAATACTAATATAAATCAATAAATATTGAGAAAATTCAATTTATTTAAAAATGTCTAAAATTAAAAAAATAAATGTATTAATTGAAATGAAAATAATATTTTTTAAGGAGCCGAACCATGAACATATACATAAAATATTTGGATTATTCAATCACAAAAATCAGCTATGAACAGTCAAGTAGCACAGGAAAAAAATATATAAAATAAAAAAATAAATACATTGAAATGTACTTAAGAAAACCCCTTGAGGGAAAACAGTTGGTACCAATGTCTGCAGGTAATTTAAAGTCAGGTTTGGAACAAATACCTACATAATCTAAGGTGAGTGTGATGCATTTTAAGTCAAAGCTAATGTTGTTTCCTTCTTGTAACTTGCAGGTGTGGTCATTGTGTCTGTTCTCAACTATAACCCAGGACAGTCTTGTTTTATCCTCCTTCTCGACGGTAAAACATTTAAAGAAGTGGCACGAGCATACGTGAAGAGCGGGCTCCACAAAGACATGCATGGATTGTTCATCTCTCAAACGAATTAGTCATGTTTCAATGTATAATAGAAGTAAAAGCTGTTAAACGTTATTCCTGCAAAAAAATAGTATGGTTTAGGAATCTCTTAATATTGTAAAATACAAGAACTTTATCTAAACAAAGTGATGAGGACGTTTTATTCTAGATGTATTAAAAGTTTTTTTTTTTTGTGTGTGTATGTAATGTTAAAAAGTACGTTAATTTTTTATAATAAACAAATGGAGCTTATAAGCATGTAAATAGCAATTTATGTATAATACACAGCCCACATTGTTATACTGCACTGCAATTACTTTTTTTAAATTGTGCCTGTACTTTTCGTACTTTTCATTACAAAATAAAACATGTTAAACTTATGAGAGTAATTTTTTTTGTCTAGTTTATGTCACATTGTGAGAATGAACACCCCCCCCATGACACAGAAATATATTGACAAATATAATGCATTATATTTCAAAATATATTCCCACATATGGAAAAGTAGAGTATATATTATATTACTTTCCACATATATTCTGAAGTGTATTACTAAATATATAATTGTATACATTTAGTAATGTACTTCACAAAATGTCTATATGTATGTATATCCATATATTAAGTATACTATATTAATGTATATATATATATATATATATATATATATATATATGTATGTATATATATATATATATATATATATATATATATATATATATATATATATGTATATATATATGTATATATATATATATATATATATATATATATGTATGTATATATATATATATATATGTATATATGTATATATATATATATATATGTATATATATATATATATATGTATATATATATATATATATGTATATATATATATATATATATGTATATATATATATATATATGTATATATATATATGTATATATATATATATATATATGTATATATATATATATATATATATGTATATATATATATATATGTATATATGTATATATATATATATATGTATATATGTATATATATATATATATATATGTATATATGTATATATGTATATATATATATATGTATATATATATATATATATATATATGTATATATATATATATATATATATGTATATATATATATATATGTATATGTATATATATATATATATATGTATATATATATATATATATATATATATATATGTATATATATATATGTATATGTATATATATATATATATATGTATATATATATATATATATGTATATATATATATATATATATATATATGTATGTATATATATTGTATATATATATATATGTATATATATATATATATATATATATATATATATATATATATATATATATATATATATATATATGTATATATATATATATATATATATATATATATGTATGTATATATATATATATATGTATGTATATATATATATATATATATACCTTGTTATAAAGGAATGTGTACAACATAAGTGTCCAACATAAGGTCCAGGGGCCAAATCCGGCCCGCCAAAGGGTCCAACCTGGCCCTCAGGACGTATAACGATGAGGATATTAACAGTGTAAAAATTATTTAAATTCAGGTGAAGCTTGTATGAGTATTAACTTTTACCACTAGAGGGAGACAGTTACCTTGTTAATCCACACACACACACACACACACACACACACACACACACACACACACACACACACACACACACACACAGAATAGCACTATTTAATTTTCTCTCATAGTTTTGTGCAACCCCTTAACAGGATGTCAATCACTCTTTTTAAACAAAATAAAATAAATAAATAAGGGTTCAGTCTAACTTCCTGCACACCCAGGAAGTGACATCACAGGTCAGTATTACCATACTTTCTTAATTATATTTAATCGTTTTTATCATCAGATTGAAAGTCCAGCTCAACTGTTCAACCCTGTTACAAGCATAAATTATATTTAGTATTGTTTGGGTGAAAAAATGAATAATTTTCTTGGAAAACTTTATTAATTTCTTGTTTTCCTCATGCTTTTTAATGCTCTATACTCTAGCTAATGTGGATCTATGGCTATTTTTAGCTAAAATCTTCAACCCCATTACCAAAAAACACCGTTATGAGGATTTTTAAAAAAAAATTTAAATAATGGTTTAATCCAACTTCCTTTGCACCCAGGAAGTGACATCACTGAAGTCTTTTCCCATTCAAACTGTAAAGACAG
Organism: Siphamia tubifer; assembly: GCA_020466265.1. Taxonomy (NCBI): domain Eukaryota; kingdom Metazoa; phylum Chordata; class Actinopteri; order Kurtiformes; family Apogonidae; genus Siphamia; species Siphamia tubifer. Next base: position 36,562,897 of record CM035802.1, on the reverse strand, counting down.
GTCAGTATTAACATACTTTCTTACTAATATTTAAACATTTTTATCATCAGATTGACATTGTCCAACTCAACACTTTCAACCCTGTTACGAGTATAAATTATATTTAGTATTGTTTGAGGGAAAAACTGAATCATTTTCTGGGAAAATTCGATTAATTTCTTGTTTTCCTCATGCTTTCTAATGCTCTATACTCTAGCTAATATGGATCTATGGATATTTTTTAGCTAAAATCTTCAACTCCATAACAAAAAACATTCTTATGAGGTTGTGTCTTTGTTACAGGGTTGAAGGACGGTTCTTATGCCAGCCTCCAGTGTGCAGAGAATCATCCAGAAACAACATGATTCAAGCTGCTGTAAGTCACCCACAGTGCAGGAGTACTGACCAAGTCACACATTAAGTCACACTATTGTTCTTTCCATGTCGAACATTTCATACAAAAAAAACTGTAAATAAATGACAAAATTAGTTTTCAGGAAAATTCCATTGGATTTAAGAATAAATAAATAAATCACATAAATGCACAATATGTCAGTGTCGTATTACTTGTAATTTTAAGGTGCATACTCACATTTAATGACTGTTACAAAACAAAGTAGTCTGCTGTATGGAGGACTGGGCATGCACAATTCATACAGTAAGAACATTATCATCACTCAATATTAGGGCTGCACCATATTAGAAAAAAATGACATTGTGATTTTTTTAAATACTCTGGAGTAAATAAAAGCTGTTTGGTGGGGACGCAAATGGTCAAACAGATTATTGGTCGACACTGAACATACGTTTCAGTGTCATCATTCTTGTAGCGGAAACGATTAAATTAAATGAATGATTAAAAGTTAATTTAAAAATTATGAATAAAATAAAACAAGTGAATTACGAAATAAATCATGAAAAAATAAGTAAAAATAAATTTCAATTAAATAAATAAATATTAAATGAATAAAAAATAAATAATAATTAAAAATAAATAAATAAATAGATTAATTAATTCAAATAAAATATTAAATAAACTAAAAACAAGTGAATAAATCCAAAAAGACAAATAAATAATAACAAAAATAATAACAAAAGAAAGAAAAACTTACTGAACAAAAAACAAAGAAAAAATACATAAAATAATTAAAAATTAATAATAAAGAAAGAAAGAAAATAAGTAAAATGCATACAAAAAATGAAATTAAATGAAAAAAAAAATATATATATATATATTTTTATATATATATATATAAATAATTTAAAATAAAAAATACAAAAAGACAAATAAATAAAAAATAAATAAAAATGAATAAAAAAAAAAAACATGAATAAATAAAAATAATCGCAGGACCTTTGATGTGACTATTGTGCACACGTACATTGCCTTGTCGATGCTCAAACAATATATGGTGCAGCTGTACTCAACACCCACCCTAAAAGTAAAAATAATTCCACTAACCTCTAATAAAATACATGAGTCCAGTGTCAGTGAGTGCAGTCAGGTTTAAACTTCCAGGTCACTGGCAGTAAATATATTTTATTCCCTGTAACAATATCCACTGTCATCCATCCTACTAGTAAATGGCAGTGAGTTTAGACTGAAGTGAACCTGAACACAGTTTATTTTAGACACATTTGGACGTAGTCAGTGTGTTATTAACCCCTCGTCTTCCAGTAGAGAGTGGAAAACCCTGGAAACAGTACATCACCATCACATTCCACAAGTCTGATAACTTCAATAGTCCAACAATAAACAATGATATGAATAATAAAATATGTTTATCTACACTAAGTCATCAGTTATGATGTGAGGGTGGAACTCCTCATCTCCAGTTGAATTACAAAATACAGTATTTTCCAGAAAGGCGCACTTAAAAGACTTTAATTTTCTCCAAAAATGACAGTGAACCTCATAATTCAGAGCGCCTCATATATGGAGTAATGCTGTTTGTGCTTAGTGGCTTTTTATCACATATTTTTTTACTTTTTATCTCATAATTTTGACATTTTATCACATATTTTTTACTTTTTATCTCATAATTTTCGCTTTTTATCTAATTATTTTGACTTTTTATCTCATGATTTAGAATTTATCTCATAATTTTGACTTTTTATCGCAAAATTTGGACTTCTTTAAAGCTTGATTTTGTAAAATAAGAGTGCATTTTGTTCCATGTTACAACTCAACAAGGTTGGGAGTCATTGTGACGGTTTAGTTTTGTTTAATTATATACTTATATATGGAAAAACCTAAAAAAAAAAAATTTAAAATAATAATATTTGATGCTATTAGGTCACTACATACAACAATATAAAATGTATTACATCATATGCTAAGGTATATTTTGAAGTCCTTTTTTTTTACCAGAAAACAAGAAAATTTAGAACGAGAATGTATTGAATTTACAAAATCTTATAAATTGCAATATAATAACAGATTATTTGCTTTGGCAACAATAAGCATCACCTTAAAAAAGTACACGCATTTTATTTTACTAAAGTTTCAGTGACACTTATGTCAGTGTCAAGTATGTGAAGCACTAAAAAAACTAATCAATAATCTATTAAACACGCATCTTGTTATGATCATAGTTAAAATTATGGAGCAAAATCAGTGTCTGATTGGAAGTGTGTTCTAGTTGGATAAACGAACAAATAAAAATACAACACAATATTTGACCTGTTTTTAGGTTTGAAAATACAGGTTTGAATTTTTTTTAACCCTGCGATATATATATATATATATATATATATATATATATATATATATATATATATATATATATATATATATATATATATTGTGATATGAAAAAAACAAACTCAGGAGTAAATAACAGCTGTGAGGTGATGACGCTAACGGTCAAACAGGTTAGTGGTCGATACAGAACATATGTTTCAGAGTCATCCTTCTGTAGCTGAAATAATTAAATACATTTAATTATTATAAATAAATGAAATTAAAATAAATAATTAAAATAAAATAAAAAAAGATAACTAAATACAAAAATAAAAATGAATAAAAACTATTTACAAATAAAATAAATGAATCACTTTAAAAAAATAAATGGATAGATGAATGAATAAATATATAACATAAAATAAAAATATAATAAATAAAAATAAATGAAAACAATAAAATAAACAAATAAATAAAAATAAACTAAAAAAAATTAATTAATTAAAATAAAATAAAAATTAATAAATGAATAATAATTAGAAATAATTTCAAACAAAAAATTATTGCAGGACCTGTGATGTGACTATTTCATACACGTACATTGTGATGTCGATGCTCAAACAGTCGACTGTGCAGTTCTATTAACAACTGAAACAACAGCAAAAGTCCAGCGATCCAGGAAACACACACATACACACACACACACACACACACACACACTTCTATGCAGATTAATGCAAGAAGGTCAGAGTAAGAATAAATGTCTGATTGAATCATGTTCCTTAGAAGCGTCTCTCAGAAGTGCAGCCACATCTGTAGTGATTGATTCAATGTGTGGAGGGGGAGGGGCTAATGCTAACTTACAGCTAACTCGGTTGCCCCGGTAACCTTGAATGCCCTCCTTTTCGCTCGTCTCCTCTCAGAACCAGTAATAGATGAGACAGTGTTTTACATTCAGTCATGTGGCAGCAGAAGTACGGACTAAAAGTGACTAAATTAAATAAATAATTACATCTTTAAATAATTATTTAAATATGTCTTGAATTCATTAATTTAAATTGGAATTACATACATAAATGTTTTATTAAAAATATGATTAATTCAAGTAAATACCGATTTATTTTAGGAAGAAAAAAAAAACATCTGTAGGTAAAATTAATTTATGATCCACTGCAACACAAGGAACAAAACATAATTAATTAATTAATTAATTAATTAGAGAAATAATAATGTGTTTTTTATTTTTCCTCAAAGAAAATTGGGATTTTAATGAATTAATGACACGTTTAACAACACATTAACATATTTAATTCCAATTTTAACTAATTAACCCTTTGGTGCATGAATGATCAGAATGTGCAGATTTCATTCCTCATTTTTTTTTTTAATGATTATTTTTCTTTAGGCTGTGATTGTTTTGGTTTTTTTTTAAATATTAACCTATTTTTTCTGGAATTACAAAGAAACTTATTTAAAACCCAACATCAGAAAATGAATGTAAAACAAACAAATAAATAAATAATTCAACTAATCTGATATTTTCTTCCATTTGAACACACGAATACTAGTTATTATTACTTCAGTAATTACTAGACTATAGAGATAATATGCAAAAAATAAAAATAAAAATAAATATATACAAAATCTACAAAACCTATGAATATACAAAAGAAAAGCTGTAGAATAACTGTCCACTGTAGTGACCAGGATATGCACCAGAGGGTTAATGACATATTTAATTATTTGATGATGTATTTATTTATTTATTTATTTATTTTATTTGAGCACTTTTAGTCCTCCATACTAAAAGCAGAGCAAAGGAGTCTTTTAAAGGAGACTGGAGCACGCCCAAATGGAGATGGGAGACTGCACTGTGGTTGCCATAGTGATAAGTTGCTGATGGCAGGATGGTCGCAGTAGTGGAAGATTCGTCCGTGTGTCTTTATAGTCATTAGATAAAACTGGACAAACATGAAACAGTTTAAGTCCTCATGTCTGTGACCCACTGCCGCTCAGCTCCTCTCTGCTTGAGTCTCCTCTTCTTTAGCTGGAGATTCCTGACTTTTCTCATCGTCTTCCCCGTCATCACCTGACAGAGAGAGAGAGAGAGAGAGAGAGAGAGAGAGAGAGAGTGAGTGGCAGTCAGTTTCATGCATAAGTTACTACTTGTAAAGTCAGTGATGCGAATGAGGTTGGTTGAATCAGTGCTTAAGTCACCGTGAAAATCAAGAGGAATAGAAATGACAAAGGTAGCGTTTGCAATAGATTAGGGCTATTTTTAAACCGTTTATTTAACCTTTATTTATCCAGACAAGTCATTAAGAACACATTTTTATTTACGATGACAGCCTGTCAAGAGAGCGGAGTCACTGGAGGGTGAAAAAAGGGTGGAAAAATGTTCACATAAAATGATGGTTAAATAAAGCAACACACACTTGTGAATGAACCGGTAACATAAACAAGTATTCAGAGAGTAGTCAGTGTCTAATCTCGCCCATATTTTTGTGTCTATTTCAAGTTTCTATGACAATCTGTTCCTGAATTAGAGCCAATAATGTGATTTTGACCTTTGACCTTTACTCAAATGGATCATTGCATCTGATGTGTGGGTTCTCATAGAAACTTGAGATTGTGTCCATATGTGTGTGTGTGTGTGTGTGTGTGTGTGTGTGTAGACAGACAGACAGACAGACAGACAGACAGACAGACAGACAGACAGACAGACAGACAGACAGATAGATACTTTTTTAATGACACCTGATGACGATGGCATGTTTAAATTTCGTTATACTTTTGTATAATGACAATAAAAACATTCTATTCTATTCTACATTGGCATAAAATAGGGGTGAGATAGCGAAGTACAAATGGACTCCTTTTAGAGTTTGCAAAATATTTATTTTATGCTCAACTCCAACCAAAGACACATGCATATCCCAAATATGCACAGGTTACTTCCCTGTGAATATGCTTAATTTTGTCCCAAAAATAACTCGTTACAAATTGTTCCAAAAAAAGCTGAGAGTCCAACATTAGATGGTTTGGTCCATCATCATGTTCATTTATATGTTAGAATTCACATTACACTTCTTTACACACACACACACACACACACTCTCTCTCTCTCTCTCTCTCTCTCTGTCTGTCTGTCTCTCTCTCTCTCTCTCTCTCTCTCTTCCTCACCTGACTTGTTGATGTTGAGCTGTGCCAGACTTTGGGATAAGTCAGCAGGTCCTTGTGCTCCAGGGGAATCTTGGATTTCATGGATGGCGTTCCGGCGGCCAGACCGTCGAGAGGCGATGAAGTCCTCATAGGTCGCCTCCACATCCGTCATCGCTGACACACTTCACCATAGCAGAGCCTGGCAGGACAGGTGCACATGGACACACACTAATGATGTACATCTGACAATCTGAGGAGTTAAAAAGGCTGCTTCATATTAGAAAAAACTGACATTGGGATTTCTTTTTAACGCTGCAATATATTTTGAGAAATGAAAAAATCTTCAGGAGTAAATGTGTAGTGATGACACATTGACAAATTAGTGGTCGACAACAGAACATATGTTTCAGTATCATCCTACTTGTAGCCGAAATAATTAAATACAATTAATTAAATATAATAAAATAAAAGGAAAAAAATACAACTAATTAATAAAATGAATAAATTAAACCAAAATAAAAGAAATATAAAATTAAAATAAAAAAATTTAAATGAATAAACTAAATAAATAAATGCAAATTATACATATATATATATACATATACAAATAAATAAAATTGTAGCCAAAATAATTCAACAAAATTAATAATTAAAAGTAAATAAAATAAATAAATAAGACAAATAAATAAATAATTAAAAAATGTATTTAATAAACTAAATTATTAAATGAATGAATGAATGAATTAAATAAATACAAAAAGACAAATACAAATTAAATAATAACTTTATTTAAATAAATTAATAAAAATAATGAAAAAAATTTATTAAATAAATACAGTAAAATAAATGCATTTAAAAAGTTTATATACACAAACACTTGTCGTCACTCATCATCTGAACCCACTTTATCCTCACTAGGGTCACTGGGGCCTAATCCAGCTATAATGGGCAAAGCGGGGTACACCCTGTATGAGTCTCCAGTTCATCTCAGGACTGAACATATATAGACAAACAATCACTGTCACATTCACACCTATGGGTGATTTAGATTAACCAGTTAACTAGTTAACTAGTTAACCTATCAGTGTGTTTGGATGGTGAGAGGAACCTGGAGAAAACCCACACAGATACAGGGAGAACATGTAAACTCCACACAGAAAGGTCTGGTATGGGATTTGAACCAGGGACCTTTTTGCTGTGAGGCACAAGTGCTAACCACTGCACCACCGTGCTAACCACTGCACCACCGTGCTAACCACTGCACCACCGTGCTAACCACTGCACCACCGTGCTAACCACTGCACCACCGTGCTAACCACTGCACCACCGTGCTAACCACTGCACCACCGTGCTAACCACTGCACCACCGTGCTAACCACTGCACCACCGTGCTAACCACTGCACCACCGTGCTAACCACTGCACCACCGTGCTAACCACTGCACCACCGTGCTGCCTTATACACACATCTTTTTTACAATTTATAAAATAAAAATAACATTGGGACCTGCGATGTGACTAATTCCACACACGTACATGTGATGTCGACACTCATTGTTCAGCTCTCGTGGTTAAACAGTGGATTTGTAGTCGTTACCAAATGTAGTTTCACACAATTGATGCGTCAGTTTATGAAGAAAATGACAGTTTGTTCTTCATGCGCTCATTCAGTGCATCCCTGGCTTCTCTTATCATATGACCTAATCCCTGATTAATCTTGTTTTAATCTCAGTCTAGAGCACAGAGGCAACATCGCTGACACAGAGGAGGAGGATTCTGCAGCAGAACCACCGGCACTGGACCACATAAATGAGGGTTTTCACAAAATCAAGCTGCACCCAATACCAAAACACATGCAACAAGGGCCAATTATGGAACAGAGGAGGACAGTACTGTATTTAAATGTCACCCAATTTGGAGTAAGTGTGGAGCATGAGGGGAACTGTGTTGCCGTGGAGATTTAGGTTAAACCCCTCTGTTGACATTCTAGTGCTCTGCACCAATCTGCCTGGATGAGCCAGCCAACCAACACTGGGTTCCCTGTTCCATTTTCACTCATTAAAATTAGAGCTTCATCATATTAAAAAAAAAAAAAAATAAATTGACATTGCCATTTTTTTTTTAACTCTGCACTATATTATGATATGAAAAAATACTCAGGAGTAAATAACAGCTGTGTGGTGAAGACGCAAACGGTCAAACAGATTAGTGGTCGACACTGAACATATGTTTCATTGTTATCCTTCTGGTAGCAGAAATATTTAAATATAATTAATAATTAAAAATAAGTAAATAAACAAATAAATAAAAAAGCAAAAATTTTAAATAGCATAACATAATTAAATGAATAAATAAATAATTATTATAAATGTATAAAAAAGAAGGAAATAGAATAAATAATACGAATAAATGAATAAAATACATTTAATAAAATTAGACAAAATGAATGATGAAATAACAATTTTTTTTATGAAATTAAATTATTTTAAAAAATGCCAAAAAAATACAAATTATATATATATATATATATATATATATATATATATATATATATATATATATATATATATATATTTTTTTTTATTTATTTATTTATTTTTTTTAAATAAATAAATAAATGCACATAACTAATGTTGCTTTTATTTGTGGTACCGAGCCTTGCTTTTGGATGATTTTTTTCTCTTGTTGGTCAGCCATGTTTCAGTCTTGTTACCATAGTGACTCAGTCCAAACTGCTCAGTGTGTGTCAGGTTCTATTGAAATTAGAAAATGTTGAACTCATTCGTCTCCGACATTAACAGAACCGGTCATGTGACTATTGCGAACACATTGCGACGTCGATGCTCAAACAATATATTGTGCAGGTCAAATATAGGCTATATATTCTACCAATTCCAATATATACATTTAATTAAGTTACTTTTTTGTAACTTAATTACTTTTTTTTAAGTTACTTTTTTGTTTTTACTTTTCTTTTCTGCAAAATTGCATCTTTGTTCTGTTTAAGTCCAGTCCAAACACAGAACAAATGAAAAAGGAAAAATGACCTTAGCTCACATGTCCATTTGTGGCTATTTTCAGAACTGAGCGAGCTGTGATCGACCACGTCTATTTTTGGATCCAGCCTCTGTCATCATCTGAGCACGCTCCCACTCAGCTGTCATTCTTGAAATGGTGTCAGGGTGGGCAAAACCCAACAGATGTTGTCCGTGTACAACTTCCAGACACAACACGAGGTACAACTCGTCACCCCCACAACATAAAAAGGCATCAACAACTGTTATTCAGACACTGAATCTGCAAAACACAGACTTTACAGTCCACACTTATATACAAATGAATGACATGAACAAATAAAGAACACGTAGATATTATCAAACAGATTAGCAGTCGACACAGAACATATGTTTTAGTGTCATCTTCCTTTTAGCCGAGATAATTAAATACAATTAAAAATAAATAAATAATTAAAACATACATTTAAAAAATGGAAATAAATGAATAAACAAAAAAAAACCAATACATACTTTTTTTTCAATAAAATAGAAATAAATTCAGGAATAACTAAAGAAAAAAAGAAAAAAAAATAAAATAAAAAATTATGAATTAGGGTTCTGCGCAGGACCTTGGCTGTTCCTAACAATGCGCTCTTTTGGACACAGATCTCTGATGTTGTTCCTGGTATCTGCTGGAGACATTGTCCCAGGTTGGGGGTCACTGCCCCTCCTGCCCCCATCACTACTGGTACCACTGTTCCCTTCACTCCACATTTTCTCTAACTCCTCTTTCAGCCCTTGGTATTTCTCTTCTCTTCTCGTCTTCTTTCTCATGTTGCTATCACTGGGGACTGCTACATCTATCACCACCACTGTCTTCCATGTTTATCCACCACCACTATGTCAGGCTGATCGGCCATCACCATCTGGTCAGTCTTGATCTGGAAGTCCCACAGGATCTTGGCCTGTTTGTTTCTTATTTGTTCCCATCTTGACCCTTGACCTCCAGTCCATACTCTGTACAGATGTTCCTGTACACACTGGTTATGCCTCTCCATGTATGCCTTACCTGCCACCATCTTACACCTGCTGTGATGTGCTGGACTGTTTCAGGGGCTTCTCTACACAGCCTACACCTGGGGTCCTGTCTGATGTGGTAGACCCCGGCCTCTATTGCTCTGGTGTTCAGGGCTTGTTCTTGTGCAGCCATGAGTAGCGCCTCTGTGCTGTCCTTTAGTCCAGCCTTTTCCAGACACGTTATGTCTTTTCCATATCAGCCACTTCCTCAATTTGCTGATGGTACACGCCATGCGAGGGTCTGTCCTTCCATGATAGCCCCTATGGTTCCTCGACTTTACTGGGCTTTTGTTTCCTGAGGCATTCACTTAGCAGTTGGTCATTGGGGACATTTTCTTGATGTATTCCTGGAGGTTCGCCGTTTCCTCCTGGACAGTAGTTCTGACACTTACTAGTCCTTCCTTTCTGTTAGTGTACAGCCTCAGGACACTGGAGGTGGGGTGGAACCCTCCATACATGGTCTTTAATATCAGTGGCCAGGATATTATCATGATCAGATCTCTCTCTCTCTCACACACACGCTCTTATATATATAAATAAATAACAAATATATTTAAAATACATTTAAAAAACAAATAAAAATCGAAATAAATCAATAAAAATCAATAAATGATGAATTAAAAAAAACTAATAAATGAAGAAAAATCAATACAGAAAATCTTGCATTAACTCCAAAGCTTTATCATAGAATTTACTTTCAAATAATTGTAACATGAAGCAAACTAATCAGCTCTTTTAATTATCTTACCTTTTGTCATTTACTTTGTCACTATTTTATTTAACTTTTTACTAGTGATTTTTGTATTGAATTTAATAAGAACATACAGAACCAGACTGAGCTCACATATACTTAAACATACATACAGGCAGACAGTTGGCTCATTAGTTTTTAGATGACATGGAATAAAATAAAAAAAAGGAATAAGAAAATAAAAATTAAACATGGAAAGAAATTAGAAGTGAATTCCAAGTATTTTGTCCTTCTGTGATATATATTAATAGATGTAATTATGAATATAATATTATTTTTACAGAGTTAATATCTTCATTGTTATTCATCCTATGGTCCAGATCTGACCCTTTGGCGGACCGGGTTTGGACCCCGGGCCTTATGTTTGACACCTATGTTTTAGGCAAAAAGACAAGAGTTCAATCTGATGTCAAATTGCAAGAACATTCCTGACATGTGACAAATTAAATATTAACTGGTCGTTTCCATAATTCAGAGAGAGAGAGAGAGAAAGAGAGAGAGAGAGAGAGAGAAAGAGAGAGAGAGAGAGAAAGAGAGAGAGAGAGAGGGGGGGGGGGGGTTCAAGCTGTCCTTATGGCAATGCTCCCATGTGGTAACTAGAGCTCAGATGGCTTAAACAACAAAACTATCCAGTACAGACTCTAAACAAATGTCAGTCAGTGAACACAACAGACCTGTGTTTGCACTTTCTGTTCCTGAAAAGTAAAAAAAACAAAAACAAAAACAAAACAAATACATCTACTTTTCAGGCACTAGATTTGTTGTGCTGCCAAATATTGATGAGAGGAAACATGTCAGCTTTAATTATTCTACATATAACTGGGAGTGATTTCCACCTCACTCACTATTAACCCTTTGATGCACACTGTTCACTCCAGTGGACAGTCCTTCTACAGTTGTTCTCTTGTATATTCATAGTTTTAGTTGTTTTAGTTCATGTCATTACTGTAACTGGTCTGTTCTTAATAAACCTGATCTACACTAACATGTTTACCTGGAAATTATTTACTTGTTATTAGACTGTAATTAACGATCATAAAAACATTACAAAAACCGTAAAAATATAAATAAAAACATATAGATAAAAAGAAAATTTAAAAAATAAATAGAATATTTTTTGGAATAAATACATGAACAAATAAATAAATCACACAAATGTAAATACAATATAAATAATAATAAAAATAACAACTAATAATAATAATAATGAAAACTATATATGAATAAAAATATAAATAAAAAAAAAATAATTAGATATATAAAAACATCAATAATAATACAAATAAATAATCTAAACAGTCTTAAACAAATACTGGATCAAAAATATTTTTAGTTCATAGTATTCTGTTTTAAAAACACGTTTATTTGCTTCAAAACTTAAACTTATGTTTTCCAGCTGAGTGGACATTTTTGTAACTCCATAAAAAATTGTTTCATTAAAAACATGTCAATCACATTTGTTTGTTAATTTTGCCTAAAGAAGAATAAAAACACTTTAGAAAAAAATTATTCTCATAATTCATACATCAAAGGGTTAAAACGATTTCCACTTGTATTATATTATTCTGCTTTTCTTACTTTTATTCATGCACTGTGGTATTTCTTATATTTTATTTCTTACTATGACTGAATTTAATTTCTCTTGACATTCAATATAAAATACCCTGACTTATTGAAAATCTTTAGCAGAGAATTGATTTAAGAATAAAATGTGTCTTCCACTATTTATAATCTATTAAGAGCTAAGAGGAGGCACTGCAGTGCATTAGTATTAGTATTAATAACCAAGTCTAGTCGTAACAGTGGAGCTCTTTTTGCAAATAACTCGCTCTGTTTACACAATAAAAGACCCGGATCTGACCATAAAAACATCCCATCGATGACCGGGGCATGCTCAATCTAACTTCAATAATAAATCAACAGCCATATGTCTTTCCCCGATGACAAAGACCCCAGTGGGGATCAGTCAAAGCCAGTATAATCGCATCCTGCACGAATATAAAGAATAGAAACTATACCGCACAGCGCATGCTCAGTGTCACATCAGGCATTATTATCACATTGTACCTGTTTAGGTTAAAGTCTTCCGAATATTCGCAGGGGTCAGTCACATCAGCTCAAAATCCACTTCGGTATTTCCCATCGCGCTCACCAAAGATTTACTCTACATCAAGTGAACCAAGGATGTCAACATTTCCGGTAGTGCATTTCAAAATAAAAGTCTTTTTTGCCCTGCACTTTGCATGAGAGTCTGTCGAGCAGCAGCACATCACAAAACTGAATCCTGTGTATCTGCCCTTACGAAACAAAAATATATTTCTCCATATAATGACTATCAATATATTACTGCCTAAAATTGAACAGAACCAATATATGTAGGCTGTATAATATACAGAAAAATATGTAAGTCGCTTTGGATAAAATCATCAACTAAATTGGGAAATGAAGTTATTGTGACAACAGCAACAATCGACATATAAGTAAAACAGACAAACAGTTAATTAATTCATTAAAAAAGAGTCTGTTATAAAACGGGTGAATCGCTTGAAATGTTTGTGGAATTTTACCAATATTGTGAAATGTTTTGTGTATTTGTAAATCCAGTTGTGATGGGCATGTATAAATGATAAACTAAAGCAAAATATTTTTAATATTGCACTCATTTTCCTAAACCATTTTCAGGTTGTTCATGTTATGTTCAAGTACACTTCATAGATGTAAACATTTTAATTATGTCATTTTAGTATTTTTGCTGAAAAACATATAGAAAACTATGGAGTTGAAATTATTTATATGTTTTTATCCTATTATTTTACTGGTTTGGACCACTTTATACTGTATTAGGCTCAACTAAAATACATTTGACACCCCTGGTTTATATTATTAGAATGCTAATGTTTTACTGGTCTGATCAAATTGGGCTACGCATGACCCCTGAATTAAAATGAGTGTGACACGCCTGGTGTAATAAGTATTTCCATAGCTATATAACTGTTTTTGATGCTTTGGCAAGATTGTTTCCTGAAATGTTTCCTGCATAAAGCCTCCTTTGAACTGAGCTGAACTGAACTGTGCAGAGAGAACAGTAATCTTGTTGTGGTCAAGGCATAAGGCTGTAGCCGGAGCATCTGTCTGTGAATTACACCATTCAGTACTCAACATGTACTCAATATGTTCAAATCGGGTGTTTCCAGAAGTGTTTGCTTTAGGAAAGAGTTTGAGCTAACAAAGGCTGGAGCCTACAGTACTGTGACTGTCAAACTGTGATGGCACCAGACAAGAATGTGATCTCACTGAGTTTGTTATAAAGCAGGAGAAACTCAAAGTTAATTATTAAGCTACGTCTGTTGTTTTATTTTATTTTATTTTATTACAGTGGACATGAAAAGACTGGCTTATTTCAAGTAATCACTGTTGATATACAAGGGTGGCCTCCCACACGCCACCTGCTGTTCAATGCACGCATTGCACCAACTCTATTTTACAAACCACTTAGTATCAACCAATCAGATAATAGGATATTAGCACGTGAAGCGGCTTCAGACCCCAAGACAGTTGCTATTGGTAGCCAAAGAGCAACAAAATGCAAGAGAGACTGTTGCACCCTGACGTTGATAAAACGCTTACCGTCTAAAATACATTTAGAAGGCGGCACAGATAAAGAGCACAGCGTGTAGGAAATAAACACAGATATGTTTTTAACATATGTTTTAAATTACAGTAGGTAACACAAGATTCATGAAAAAGAGCCGTATGACTCCAAATATACGATTAAAATTATCCACATGCATTGAAGCCAGACACATTTTTGTTACAACCAACGTGGAAACAACAGGAATACATCTATATTCACTGCGTAATTGACTGTCTTTAAAAAATAGCTAAAGTCACGAATTTGAGAAGGCAAACTCGTTTTGTTTTAGCAAAACCGGAAGTCGAGAGGGGGAATGCTCTTGCTCATAGCAAGTATCGGCCGGTTGGAACAGCAGCATCAGACAAGGGATAACCTAAAGATGGAAGAATTTGAAGGTGAGAGAAATTACAGTCTGGGCCTTTATTCCAACTATTTTGCGGCATTGCAAGGCTCAGAAACATTTCGTGTACATCCGTGGAAATTTTGGATTTCGTCACCGCTTTGTCTTTTCCCGTTTTGACACCGACCTCCTTTTTTTGTTTGGGATTTAGCCGAGAATAGTGCTATGGAACGTTCGGCCAAAGATGAAGCTAGCTTCTTCTTTCTGTGTCTTTCTGGGTGTGATACCTCCTGTTTATTAGCCACAGAAGCTACCCAGAGTTAGCATGTGGCTAACTTTAATGAATAAATGAGTATTACAAAAAGCAGCGGGGCTTTCATTGTCTTGGTTGTTACCTACTGTTAAACATACGTAAATATGTTAACCGTTTTATTTATAAAAAAAAAATATTGGCTGCTGTTTTCTAACAATCTATACGTTAGCATTTTCAGATTTTGGAGATGAGCCTATAAAATAAATCAAGGATAGTGGTATGGTGGTATTTATATCAACGAAATAACCCAGAGATAAAATCACAGTATTGACATTTAAACTACACAAACTGCATTCATAAATAAATGTTATGTTTTTGCAGACGTCGACACTCCTTCTGCTGAGGATCTGATTTTGTGCAACACCTGTAAAAGATCCTTCTTCCCCAAAGTCTTGGTAATAATACAACATAAATACACACTCCTTTGAGTCTTCTCATATGTTACAGTAAGATACAGTGAGATGTATTAAAACACAAACACGAAAAGTGTGAAGAATTAGCACGTTTTAAGGCTCCTACTGCATTTACTTCTGCAGGTTTTTGGAAGAGGAACTGGTAAATTCACTTTGAGGGTACATAAATCATGTTAAGGACACTTTCCAGTGTTCATCAGCTGACAGGACATCAGCAGGTTTTTGTAATGATTGGCTGCAATCCAAATGGCCACAGGGGCCTTATGAAGATATTTTTGTAATGAATATGTGAAGGCTCTATCAATGCAGCAAAGCATTTTAGCAAGTGTGTATGGAACCAACACTTGATCTGGAACCTGCTGTCGTTTTTTTGATGCCTTGGCACACAACACAAGATCGTAGAGAATGGTTGCTGTGTTATAGAATTTGTCACTAAGCCACCCAGTAAGAAAATAAAAGCCTGCCTTTCCCACACACAGTCATTTCAGACCAAACCCTCACTTAAAAATAAGAGCCATGCACTTCAGTCTAATTTGTATAATATATTCTGACTGTATTTGTTAAAATTAGACCAGATGAACAAGACTCACATGTTACAGACATCCTTGATAGCACATGAAAGGTATCTGTTTTAATCTGATGATCCTTTCAGATCTTTGAGTAAAGTAAACGCTTACAAATCTCTGCAATCAATAACACATTATTTCCCAATTAGCTAACAGTGACAACATCAACACAGAGTGCATTATTTTATTTGTGCATGGATATGCATTTACGTAGGGATGTGTGTATCTGTAAGACAATTACGGTATTGTAATGCAATGTAAAATACATTTGATCCACTAATCCGTGTATTTAGTTTTACAGAAGAAACATTACTTTATGTGGAAGAAGTCCCTCCATTTCATTACTCATCACTATGTGCAATTAATTTTATGTGTAATTTTAATAGACTGAGTAGCTTCACTTGTCTTTGCTCTAACAGGATAAACATGCTAAAATCTGTCAAAAGTCTACAAGCAAAAGGAGGAAGGTGTTCGACTCCAGTAGACAGAGAGCTGAAGGCACAGACATTTCCACACTCAAACCCATCAAACCAAAGGTGAGACTCACTCTAAGTAAGATGAAAAATAAAACTTGAGGTGTATATTGATGTCATATCATGGAATCCTGAGAATGTCTGTATTTCATATGATGTTTAAAAGGTTTAATTTCCTTTTAATTTAAATATTTCTAAGAATATTTTTCATCTGTCGTATTATAAAACAAAAGTTACCCACACTGTTTTTCCGTAGTGTTCACATATTTGTTTCCTCCATAGACAATTTCACTACTAGATCTGAAATAATGTTTTGTACATTCCACGTTGAGCTATTCTTATTACATGTCAACTGACTGGTGACCTTCAATTACAAAGCTTGGCACAGTGGCACTGCCACTATGTTTAGTGTCTTTTATATTCTGGCCTATCAGAACAATTGTTGAAAGGTGATAAACACAACTCCCAGGATGGTGAACAACTCATGTTTTCAGCCTTTGCTTTTCTGTTAAAGGCTTTTAGTATTTTGTGTTGCCAGATTCTCCTCAAATATAAATCACTTTCAATTGTATTTCAGTCACAAAGTTCATCCTCTACTGAAAGGAAAGTAAGTTGATTTGTCTTTTTCATTTGACTTTGTACAATTTTTTTTTAGAGGCACAGGTAACATTTTTAATCAAGGACACATTTATTATTTCTTTTCTTGCTTTTTAATCAATGGTTTATAGTCTGAGCTCAGTTAACCTTATACTGATGGTATTTCCTTTTCTGTTTCCAATCTATGTCTGTCAATATATAGTCATTGTTGTGTCATTACTCTGTCTTCTCTGGCTTCACTAGTTCTTTTCAAACTGGATAGACTCACTTAGCCCTTTGACAGCACATCTTAACCTGAAATTCATTACAGAGAAGTGTTATCAAGTCAGCACATGCCTAGAATGATTGCCTAATCTTATTGCATGACAGATATAAACTCAAAAAGTAAATGGCTCGATCTCTTGTCTTGACTCCAACTAACTGCACACTGATTAAAATAAGAATGTTCTCCTGGCACGGACAAGATACAGGGTTCCAACTGTCTTGGTTCTCATGTCATATTAGTGTTCTATTGCATATGTAACAAATTGATTTGGAAATCAGAATGGTCATGTAAATGCACAATTTAAAAAAAACAACTTCTCCCAAGTAGTGACTCCTTATGATTACTATATAATAACAACAACAATAATAATAATAATAATAATAATAATAATTAATAATATGTGTTGGAAGCATATAAGAAAGTTACTCTAGTTCTTGTCTTTTCCAAGCAAACACTGAATTAGGAGCTTGTAACTGTATAGGAGGAAATAGGAAGTCGACAGTGCTATCATGTTGCCACAGAAGCAGCTCAGAGGACAGCGAACTACTTCTGTCAGAAGTCATTAACTTTAGGTTTAGGCCAGACTGCCATAATGAGAAGAAACAGGACAATAGGATTTTGTCTTTTTTTTTAATAGATCAAGAACTCAGTGGTTCTAATTCCAAAAAACATGTTGTTGTTGTTGAGAGTTGATACTAGAGCTGCACAATATATTGTTTGAGCATCGACATCGCAATGTACGTGTGGGTAATAGTCACATCATAGGTCCTGCAATGATTGTATTTATTTGTGTATATATTTTAAAAAATTAATAAATTAATTTATTTGTATTAATTTTTTTAAATAAATATTTTACTTTATTTATTTGCATTTATTTGTCTTTTTATATTTATTTATTAACATTTTTCAATGTATTTTTAGTCATTTATTTTTTATTCTTTTTGTTTATTTTGTCTTTGTTTGTGTATTTATTTTAAAAAAAATCTTTTTTAAATTTATTTTTATTATTTATTAATTTCTTATTTCTAATTGACATTTTTTCAAATGTATTTATTTTTTAGAATTCTTTAAAAATTAATTTATTTGTTTTTTGTTTGTTTATTTTATTTTAAAATTATTATTTATTTCTTTGTAATTATTACTGTTCTTTAATTATTTCGGCTATAAGGAGGATGACACTGAAACGTACGTTCTGTGTCGACTCATGTTGGCGTCGCATCACCGTTATATACTCCTGAGAGCGTTTTTTATATCGCAATATATATCGCAGGGTTGAAAAAACAAAACAAAAACACGTCAGTTTTTTTCTAATATTGTGCAGCCCTAGTTGATACTTTTAAAAACAAGGAGAAAAACAATAAGTGTAGATTTCTAAAATAACTCAATAGATAATGGCTGTTTTCTTGGCGTCCTGGTGGCTACGTAACATTTTAAACCCATAAATAATAGAGACACATTTGGTTCAAACGTAATGACAGCACATCAGAACATTATTGATGAGGGTTGCCATGACAACAGCCACAGCCGACTATTAAGACGTTGATGTGACACAAGGCTTCCTCTGTATTACTTCCTGTCAGGCAGAGCCCCCGAAGAAGGCGTCCAACTGGCGCAAGAAACATGAAGACTTCATCGCCACAATCAGGGCCGCGAAGTCCATCACTCAGGTCATGAAGGATGGGGGACCGTTACCTCCACCTCCACCTCCTACTTATGACCCAGGTAATGTGGAGCTGTCTGCCGTAATTAACAATGTTAAGAAAAACACCCTGTAAATATATCATATTTAATAAAAAAATAAATAAATCTAACTATTCGCACGGGATAAGTAACATATTTTCTGGACTATAAAATAGATTAAAGTGAATCCAAAGCAACCCTGTGATTAATCTGATTAAAAATGTTAATAATTTGACAGCCCTAATTTATTATTATTTTTTTTACAGGGGTCATATATAATATTTTTTACTTGAAAATAGAAAAAATTGACAAAAAAACCCAGAAGTGTTTAGAGTACAGGGTGTGGTCTAATATTTTTTTCCATGACTGCATTTGGAGAAGTCACTGCCAGTCTCCCATGGTGTTGAAAACTACCGCCAAAGCTTAGTTGAGATATAAACTGTAAAGAATCTGTTGTTGTAGACAGTGCCGACCCAACCGACTGCACGTAATGCACTGTCTAGAGATAAGTACCACAGCTGAACTCCCCTCATAAAGTTCAAACTATCACATAAACCAACGCTTTGAGTTGTGCAACAAGCTGTAAATGTGACTTTGAATGATCATTGGCTCAACTCAGAACATGATAGCTTAACTTAACTTGAGTTTTATTCAAATTAGCTGCTGGAAAAATGAATACACCCCACAACAATAACTAATCCACCTAGTATGATTTTAAAAAATGGCACCAAGTCTTACGGTATGTACAGTTTGGATGGACAGACGGACAGACACACATACTTTAGTGATCCCTGACAGGAAATGTCTTGGTTACGACATTAGAACAGCTGCACATAACAAGGCACCAAACAAGACTCGATGGGATACAGAATAGAATACAAGCACATACATTAGAACGGGGGTGTCCAGTCCTGGTCCTGGGGAGCTACTATCCTACATGTTTTAGATGTTTCCCTTTTCCATCACACCTGACGGTCAGTATCAGTCTTCTGGGATGAGAGGTTTATCATCAAATTGTAACCCTGAGATTGGAAGCAACTCTAATTTCAGACGGGGACGGGTCAATCGACAGGAAAGGACGGCTGATGTGAGGAGACATAACTTAACCTAGATAGACCCAGTGGATAAAAACAAACGCACATGGCGTTATCTGTCAAAATAACTCTCTTTCACAGCACCAACTGCCCCGATAAAGGAGTTTTCTCACATTAATATGGAAATATTACCCAAGCAAATGTGCTCAAATCACAATCCCACAACTTGAAAGGCAGCGTAACGGCCCTAATCACAGCGTAATAAAAAAAAAAAAAAACTGACAGCATGACGGCCTGTTACGCTGAAATGTGCTAGTGAGAACCCTGCAGACAGTATACATGATAGACAGCTGTGCTACTAAGACTTACATTTTTACAACATGGTTTTGAATGAATGTTTTGTGTGTGCAAATGAACAAGTCTTCTTTTCAATCAATTACAAAAGATATTTTTGTTGTGTAGTGTCCCCAAGAAAATGTCGATTCTCAAAGAAAACTGAAGGTGTTGTGACAAATGTGTTGGGATAGAATCCTTTCTGCTGAGCCCTGTCCATCTGTATTTAACTCCACTTGTTTTGTCTGTAGACTATATCCAGTGCCCGTACTGTCAGCGGAGGTTCAATGAGAGTGCCGCTGATAGACACATCAAGTTCTGCCAGGAACAGGCCGCCCGTATGCCCAACAAGGGCAAGTTAGGAGACGTCAAGAAACCTCCAGGTCGCACACAGGTATCATCTGACATGCATGACAACACTGATAATATACAAACACACACAAACTGTGTTTAGTTGAAAAGTCGTCTCTTGGTTTTGTAAACTTTTCTAGATTTGAAAGGAGACGCATCCTTTTTACAATATGTATTTGAAAAAGTGGCTGAAAAATATTGATGAGAAAACATGACACTGATCAATAATGAGCTTTGTCTTATTGACGGTAATAATAATGTTAGTAGACCAGGGGTGTCAAACTCATTTTAGTTGAGGGGCCACATTCAACCCAATGTGATCTCAAATGGGCCGGATCAGTTAAATAACAATAATAGTGGGGGAAAAAAAGTTAAATTATATAATGATTATGTTTAGATCTACAACATTTTCTTAAAAAAAGCCAAATAACATGTATAACTTGTATTGTCTTAAGAAATGTTAATAATATTTTACCTCAGTTTGCCTTAATTACAACTAACATCACAATTATAAATACACAAAACACTTATTAACAGGTAGAATATTGGTGAAACCACAATTTTTATATTTCAAATTGTTCAGGTTATTTAATAAAAAAAAGAGTTTATTTATATAAAGATTTTCACACAATTTTCTTTACACTAGAACAAAGATAAAATCTGTCGTTTTAATAATGTTAGCGTTACTTTCATCATATTTTACTCCTCTGACCCAATGGCTATCTAATTATCAAGTATGTGAAACCTGAATTAAAATGATTTTTACAACACTGATTGTTAATATATTCAGTGTAATTCATCCTCTCGGGCCAGATTGGACTCTTTCGCGGCCTCATTTGGCCCCCGGGCCTTATGTTTGACACCTGTGTTGTATACTGATATCTACCTACAACAACCTTTGCTCTAATTCAGTTAAATGTTATTGTTAGTTCTTTATATCTGAATCCATAACAGTTGCTTTTCTATTATTACCACGGTGAGATACCCACCCCTGCAGCTGGCACGTAGAATTACCAGTTACCTAGCAACGGCAACGGCACATGATCGAGGAGTTAATTTGGCAGTCAGCAAAACAGCAGGATTCAGCCAATTTTTATTAGTGCGAGTAAATTTATTAGCTTTGGTTTATATGTGTGAAATTGTCTTTTTTTTTTTCTATTTCAGTAGCTTTTCTCAGATCTCCTCCATCTCATAACGTTTAAACACGATTTCACAGCGAAGTCGTTAAAGTGAACCAAACATATTATGGTCGTACACAAGCAAAAAGACCACAGTTATGTAGAGGAGGATACTTACTCAGAATATTGTTACACACTCTGATCAGTTACTCGTATTTATTTATTTTTTTAGAAATGACTTCGACTAATGTGTAATTTACCGACATTTTATCATTTATATCATTGCTACTAACTATTGCATCTTTATTTCACCCCTGTCTTATGCTAATCCGTGCAAATTTCATTGTATTTCTTGCACTCTTATTTATTTTTTTGAAATCTTATAATAATAATAATAATAATGGATTAGATTTCTATAGTGCTTTTCAAGACATTCGTGATCAATTATTCATTCGCTCTCACATGCTCGCTCTGGTGGTGGTAAACTACATATGTAGCCACAGTTGCCCGACGGTCCCTCTGACCACCACCAAACATTCATACACATTCATACACATTCATACACCAGTGTGAGTGACACTGGAGGCAGGACAAGTGACACTGGAGGCAGGACAAGGACAGAGTGGGAATCGAACCGCCAACCTTTTGGTTAATGGACGACCCGCTCTACCATCTCAGACATGGTTACTATATAATCACTTCGTTATCTCATTTTATTTCTTGTACTTTTATCATTTTGTGTGTAATCAAATCCATTGTGTTTTAAAATGGTATTTTAATTTTCAATCAATGCGAAGCAGTTTAGGCTACAAGGTGCGATACATATAAAGTATTATTGTATTATTATTATTATTATTATTTTAAGTGTATTGTTGACTATTGTTCCTCTCTGTCTTCAGTACAAATCTCCTGCCACTGTGAAAAAGGCCACTCCTGCCGTATCGACCATCCCTTCTGCTTCCTCTCGTTTACCCCAGAGGTCTGGACCAGGACAGGCCACGGGTAAGAGCTCATCCAGAACTGATGCACAGTGTTTCGTTTGAGCATCAACGTCACAATGTACGTGAACGCAATAGTTTACACGGCAGGTCCTGCAATTATTTGTATTTTATTTTTTTATTTATTTTAATTTCATTAAAAAAAAATTCTTATTTTTTTGTCTTTTTATATTGATTTATTTTTTTCTTTTCTATTTCTTTCTTTCTTTCTTTCTTTTCATCATTTATTTATTAAGAATTTTTTTTATGTCTCTTTATAAAATGTTTAAATAATTTCTTTATTTTTAATTAGTAATTACCTCCACCAAGGAGGTTATGTTTTGGCCGGAGTTTTTCTGTATGTCTGTTATTTAGCAAAATAACTTAAAACATTATGGACGAAGAGCTCCTGGATTCTGGATCACTTTGAAATTTATTCTCCATTTAGCGCAATGTAAAATTTCAAAGGACCAGTACCAAGAAACTGGACCACATCACACCGCTCCTCAAATCCTTACATTTTCTTCCTGTGGGTCAAAGGTTATAATTCTAAATTCTATAAAGCACTGAACGGCCTTGAACCCAAAAACACCTTAGACCTGCTGGTTCCATATGAAGCATCCAGAGCCCTGAGGTCAGAGGTCATCAGGGACAGGTTTACTGTGTGTTCCCAAAATCAGAACCAAACAAAGTTGGTCATCATTCAGTTGTTCTGCTCCTCACCTGTGGAACAAACTACCTGAACACCTGAGGTCTGAGAACAACCGTCAGTTCATTTAAATCAGACTGAAAACATTATATTAATGTTCACTGGAGCTTTTGACTGACATTATTAATTGTCTTAAATGTTTTTATGTCTCTTATTTTAATTTTAATCATTTACCTTTTCTTATATGTTTTATGTAAAATGTGATATGACAAATAAATGTGCCTTTTTATATTTTCTCTTGCTCTAGGTATCCCTTCTGGTAAGACTTATTCTGCAGGTTCAGCGAGGAGTAATCCCTCTGGCATCACTAGCCCACCATCAGGGTCAGTACACATACATTCACAGAAGCAGCGCTGCACAACGATAAATGATATAATGACAAGGTTTTACGTTATAAGGACAGAATCATGTATCACCTTTTCTTTTTTCCCAAACTCTTGACTCCTCTCTCTTGCTATTATTCTGTCATTTCTAGTGTGGGAAGTAAACCCAGAGTCACGAGCTCTGGCTACGGCTCTGTAAGGAATACTCCATCTGGACTCAATAAGAAGAAAGTCGACTCCTACATATCTAGGTGAGCTTCAAGACATTATGCTCAATAAAAGAACAATGAAACAAAAATAATGATAAGAACAAAGGCTACACACAGCCAATAGTTTTGTGTTTAACCATACTGACCTCTTGTGGAATGTTACGGTATTGCAAACAGTGTCAAATCCATTTTTACCATCAAAGTGTGTTTTATTACAACGTCTGAAGCCGCGGGTGTCAAAGTAATTTTAGTTCAGTTCCACATTCAGCCCAATATGATCTGAAAAGGACCAGACCAGTGAAATAATAACAGTGAAAAGAGTCAAATTACATGATGATAATGTTTGACAATTTGACACGTCTTAAGAAAAACAAGTGCAATTTTAATCAGATTTTGTCCCCGTTTGCCTCAGTTACAGATTACATTACAATTACAAATACACAAAAAGTACTCAGTAACAGGCAGAATATTTCTATAGTTACACATTTTCAGAAGGCCTTTCAGGTTGCTCTTATTTGTTCAGATTATTCACATTTTTTGTTTATGAATAGTTTGTTAATATAAAGTAAAACTGCATTTTATTTTGCCATGAATGGAATAATACTTATTTAAACAGGAAAAATCATTAAAAAATGTCAAAAGTATCCCAGAATAAAGCCTTTAAAAGTGAGTTAGTGTATAGATAATGTGTTTTAGGGGTCTCAAATATGCGGCCCGGGGGCCAAATGCAGCTCGCTACAGGTTCAAATGTGGCCCGTGGGGTGAAAGTGTAAAAATTCCACATTTAATGCTGTGGAATTGATTTTATTTCAGGTTCCACACACAGACCAATATGATATCTAGTAAAAAAATAAAATAAATAAATAACAAGAATAACCTACAAAATAAAATGACTCCATATTTTCTTGTCAGTTAATGTGAAATAAAAGATATTATGCTTATAAATGATGACAACTTCCTATGTTCGTCTGTTTTAATGCAAAAAATAACATGAAATTTGTAAGTTATTTACATTTACAAAGTATCTTGTAACAATAAAATGTGAATAACCTGAACAAATATCAACCTGAAATATCTAAAGAAAATTAAACAGAATTTTGAACATTTTCAGCTTCTATTACTAAGTGTTTAGTGTCTTTGTAAATCTGATCCATTATACACATGGACAAATAATAAATCGAGGCATAATATTATTATATTATTATTATTATTCTTAAAGTAAAAATTTTCAGGATATTTTCACAATTTATTGAGTATTTTTTGCACTAAAATAAAGGGGGAAAAAATGTAATATAGATTATTAAGTCTGTCCCACTGGGTGAAATGTGGCCCTTGAAAGAAAATGAGTTTAAGACCCCTGGACTACATGAAACTTGGTCCTATTTTTATTTTATTTCATAAGCACTGATGAGGTCATTCCATGCCTGTAGACTTACTACTGTGTGATTTAACATTTTTTGCAGGAACGATGACGTCGACGGTGGAAACGAAGTTGGCAACGGTGGAGTGAAAAGCAAGTTCTGTCACGCTTGTGGGACAAAGTACCCTGTTGAATCTGCCAAATTCTGTTGTGAGTGCGGAGTCCGGAGGATGTGCATATGATGGAAGTGAGGAAAAAAAGGATAGAATAAAGTCTGAACGCACTGGTACTTAAAGAAAACAACATCAGAGTTTCACCAAAGCTACGCTGCAAGGACGGGAAAAAAAATCAGACTTGGATTTAGTTTCACTGCAGAAAAGAAACATAAATGGTCGGCATGCTGTTACTTTTTTCCTTTTTTTTTTTTTTTTTTTTTGGTAACAGCCGTTTCAATTACCGTATTTTCCGCACTGGGTCATAAGGCGCACTATCAACTAATGGTTTATTTTAGAGTTTTTTTTTTCGTATGCAAGCTGCACTGGGGTATAAGGCACATTAAGTGAAGTCAAAATCATGTGATAAAATGTCCAAATTATCAGATAAAAAGTTTAAACTATCAAAAAGTCACTAAGAACAACCAGAGTTAATGCGGTTATAAGGTGTTGTAAGTGTAAGTGTTGTATTTGGAGGAAATTTTTATCTTTTTAAGTGCGCCTTATAGTCTTGAAAATACGGTATCTCCTGCTTGTTGATGGGACTGACAGAATATTATTCTGATTGGTGAATACTGACTGCATGTTATGATGTAATATTGATTTCGAAATATGAAGCAGGTGAATTCAGTAAGTTTGCTCAGAGCACTGATTACATAAAATATCATGTTTTAAATACAGTCAATACTATAGACCGCAGGTGTCAAACATAAGGCCCGGGGGACAGATCCGGCCCGCCAAAGGGTCCCATCTGGCCCGTTTACGGTGTAAAAATGATTTTAATTCAGGTTCTACATACATACAATACAATAATTAGATCTCAATTGGGTCAGACCGACAAAAAACTAAATACTAAAGAGAAAATCTGCAGTTTTCATTATTTATAGGTAATTATGAGTAAAATAATAACAGTGAAAAGAGTCAAATTACATTATGATAATGTTTATATCTATAAAGTTTGGCTCAAAATGTGAATAACATCAATAACTTGACACCTCTTAAGACAAACAACAGAAATTTTAATCAGATTTTGTCCCCATTTGCCTCAGTTACAGATGACATTACAATTAGAAATACACAAAAAAAATACTCAGTAACAGGCAGAATATTGCTATAAGTGCACTTACTATTCTTAAGACATTTTAGGTTGTTCTTATTTGTTCAGGTTATTCACATTTTTTTGTAAATGACTTTATTAATATAAAGATTTTCACCTGATTTTACTGTTTTTACACTAAAATAAAGATTACATTCTGTAGTTCTCATTATTTATGGGGACAAAATCTGATTAAAATTGCTGTTGTTTTTCTTAAGACATGTGAAGTTGTTGATGTTCGTCACATTTTGAGGGAAACATTATAGATGTAAACATTATCATAATGTAATTTGACTCTTCACTTATTTTTAAAAATTTTATTTAACCTTTTATTTATCCAGGTCATTAAGAACACATTCTTATTTATAACGACGGCGGCCTGTCAAGAGACCAGAGTCACTTTAGGGGAAAGGGTAGAGGACTGCAAACTAAACACACACACACACACACACACACACACACACACACACACACACACACACACATATATATATATATATATATATATATATATATATATATATATAAAAAACGTACATAAAAATGTCACTGTTATTTCACTGTTATGTCAAAATGTCACTGTTATTATTTGACTGGTCTGGTCCTTTTCAGATCATATTGGGCTGAATGTGGAACTGAACTAAAATGAGTATGACCCCCCCACGAACTGGTTCCAACTGAAGTTTTACTAAATTAGATAAAGTTCATGGTATCGGCTAAACATGGGGACAACTCACACAGCTCATTATTTTTAATTGGCCTCCCCTTTGCTCCTGGTTTTACCCTCAGCATTAGTGCTAACGTCCACCAGGCTACACTTCTGAACACTACTGTTGTGAAACTAGAATCCACAGAACAATTAACAAAGAAAAATTATTTACAGAAGAGGTGGGTTGTGATGTTTGTTACATAACAGTGTGTGTGTGTGTGTGTGTGTGTGTGGGTATAGTACCAGAGTATCCGTCTATAATTTAAAGCTAACAGTGAACCTTCAGAAAAGGTGCAGGGAAGAGATGAAAGATAAAATAAAATGAAAAAGTTAAGGAGCATAGGAAGTGGAGATCATGGGAAGTTATCAAGCATGTGGTCATTTTTTATTTTTAATTTTAATAATTGTAACATACAGTCATGCTTTTACTGAAATGCATCCCTTTAACTTCCACCTTCCTCTGATTCACTCCTGTAAAATTTGTTAACTTTTCAAGTGCAATAGAATTGACTACTGAGGAAAAATAAAATGGTTTTTAAGCAGAAGTATTTTTTAGAAAGATTTCACCTTGTTTTGATAGAAACTGACTCAAACCTCAGAGGTGGTAAAAGTACTCACATTCTGTACTTAAGTAGAAGTACAGCTACTGGTGTGGAAAAAAATACTCTGGTAAAAGTAGAAGTACTGATTCAACTCCTTTACTGAAGTAAAAGTACAAATGTAGAACTTCTGAATGTAATAAAGTAATAAGTAAAACTGCATTTTTTTGTTGCCATTGATCAAATAATACTTTAACAGCGAGTTACTGTGTAGATAATGTGTTTGATCAGGTCACAGTTACTTGGGGTTTGTGGGTATAGGCAGGATATTTAGGAAAAATGTAAAAAATAAAAAGTCAACTGAGATAAAATGATCATTTTGAGATTTAAAAAAAAGCAGAATTGGGAGATAAAAGTCAAAATTGTCAAAACAAAAACTCAAAACCGTGAGATATAAACTCCCTTCTGTTACAAACACCACACACTTTAATTATTGTTGATTAGTTAACTATATTTATTCAGGAACAACTCATTTTCTCTAAATTTTCAGTTGTCCCGAGCGATTGAACACACCAGAGATGTTACGACGGTCCTGAACGCACCAAACATCATGTTTAGAATTAGCGTGTCGTTGCTAATCACCCTCTTTTTTCCAACTCTAATTCATATAGTCCTGGTTTATTACTGTGTGTAAATGACACAAGGTCAGTTGGAATAGATATTATAATAGAGTACTGTTTATCTGCGCATAAATGAATGCTGTTTAACGCGTTAACGTGTTGTCGAAGCTAATACGATAATAAGCTAGCTGTCATCTGAGTGTCTCATACAGGTGTCTACAGTCTTACAGGCGGTCATTTTTCCCACTTGGTTTCAAATGAATCATTTAAATATGGGGGGAAAAGTTGATTTTTGAACAAAAAAATCGATTTAAAAATCATAAAACTAAAAAAATCCCGATACATATGTGAATCGATTTTTTGTCTCCCATCCCTAATATTTATATAAATGTAAGGTTTATAAAGTACAGATGTTTATATAAATAATGTAGGGAGTAAAAGCAAAATGTTTATAGAAAAATAAATACTCAAGTAAAGTACAGATACGTAAAAATGTCTACTTAAGTACAGTAATGAAGTACTTTTACTGAGTTACTTCCCACCTCTGATTGACTACTGAGGAAAAACAAAGTGGTTTTCAAACAGACGTATTTTAGAAAGAGTTCACCTTGTTTAGATAGAAACTGGTCCAGACCCTGGACACTCAGTACTCCCTTTTTAAGTCACTTTACAGGTTTAAGATCTCACCATCGTACGCCTGATGTTTTCTGGTGAAAATGTAGCATTTAGACAAAAACCGTGTTATTTCCTCTCATTTTATATGATGAAATTTGTTATTTATTTTCTTATTCCCTTTCATTTTTGCTGAATAAAGAATAATTTCACCTTTTACGTTCATGTGCTACGGAGGTAAATGTGGTTTTCATTTGGATTCGTACGAAGCTAAATGTACTTGAATGCGCTGCAGCTGCTTTTTTCCTTCACAGTGTTTTTGTTTACTCAGTATTTTGGTGCATTTAGGTGTTTCAGGACCAACTGTGTATTAATACTACAGTTATTTTAACTGCTGTTTATGACCAGTAATTCAGTACTGGTCATTTAAGAAGCATATTTGATTGGTTTTTATTTCAAAAGTTTAGCCTGTGCTACATATTTAGGCTTATCTTCTCGAATTTATTTGGCCTCTTGTTGAAGTTGTCTTATTTGGAGGCTACACTTAAACAATAGGTCAATATATTTTCAGTTACTTGCAATATTTCTTAAACTGTGACTGGAACTGCAGCAACAGCAGGGGTCTCAAACAGCCCAATTTGATCTCCAGTGGTCCAAACCAGTAAAATAATAGCTTAATAACCTATAAATAATAACAACTTTGCATTTTTGTCTGTTTAAGTGCAAAATTATGAAAAAAAATTATGAAAATACTCAGGTTTATAAAGTATCCAAATGTAAAATATGTGAATAACCTAAAAAAAGTGACATTTCGTAAGTAAAATAAGGGCAATTTCAATAATATTTTGCCTGAAATTATCATTAGTCCATCGTGTGTTTTTTTTTATGGGTCAGTTCTACAAAGACACTAAACTCTTAGTAACAGAAACAGAAATTGTAATAATGAATTAAAATTGTGGTTAATTTTCTGTAGACATTTCAGATTGTTCACATTTGCTCAAATTATTCATATTTTATTCTTACAGGATAGTTTGTAAATGTAAATATTTTCAGAATTAGTTAATTGTATTAAGTATTCAAATGCAAAATATGTGAATAATCTAAAAAAAAAAGGGACATTTCATAAGTAAAATAAGGACAATTTTAACAATATTCTACCTGAACGCTATCATTAGTCCATGTGTTTTATTATGGATCAGTTCTACAAAGACACTAAATGTTTAATTAAAATTGTGCTTAATTTTCTTTAGACATTTCAGGTTGTTCACATTTGTTCAAATTATTCACATTTTATTGTTACAGGATATTTTTTATAATTTAATGTTAGTTTTTCCACTAAAACAAAGACAAAAATGTACAACTTTTCGTCATGTATACATTTATAGACTGAGAAGAAAATATAGTTATTCTACTCTTCATCCCAGAGGCCACGTTTGAACATTTACTGGGCCATATTTGGTCCCACAGGCCACATGTTTGAGACCCCTGCAGTACAGTAAACATACCCTGGTCCATACAGGGTGAAATATCGCTGTCTTGCTAACGTTTGCTAACATTTGTCAAGCATAAAAGTCATAACAGTGCACATGCTTTAAGTAGATTACCACCTCACTTTACCAGAGGACTGAATATATGTGCTTAAATATACACTATTTACCCTGGGAGCATTAAAATACAGAGACCCTCTGTGATGGAGGTGCATAAATTAACCCTTTGATGCACACAGGTCACTCCAGTGGACAGTTGTTCTACAGTTGTTCTCTTGTATGTTCATGGGTTTAGTTGTTTTAGTTCATATCAGTCTGTTCTGCACCTAGAAATCAATTATTGTAATTAACAGTCTCTTCTTAACCCTTTGTTGGTCACACTAAATCACAATTTTTTTTACATTTTATTAAAAAAAAAAAAACTCATTTAAAAAATTTTTTTTTTTACTGACCCGAAATTCAACTAAAGTATTAAAACTCAAACATTACTCCTTCACCAATCTTACTTCAAATTATATGTATTGTGTTTGTACCATTAGCGATTAGCATTAGCATTTCATGACCCTTTACTATCATCTCTACCGTTTGGTTGAGCATGTTTTTTAAAAATATATATTTCATGAATACCAAAGTATTTCTGAAACCTGATGATGATTATTTATGTAAAATAGACTCTGGAAAAGTTAATAAAATAAAATAAAAAATAAAATCTAAATTGCCTGCAGATCATAGCAGAGGTGTCGTCAGTTATGAAATTCTTTGGTGGTTTATATACGAGCATGACCTGGATATATCATTAACTGCCCAAGACGTTTGGTGTCGAGGGACTGAAATTTAGATTAGATATCATGGTTCAAAGTGACCTCTACCAAACGGTTGAGTTGACCAACAAAAAAAAAACATGCATTAACAATGTTTTATTTCATAGCGTTCAGATATTGTGTTTTAAATACACCTCTTTTTTGTTTCAAAGCAGTGGGTCATTATCGGGCTTCAGCAAAGCTTGATGTACGTAATTTATTTTTCTTAAAGTCTCGTCTCGATCTCATGAACATAATCTCGTGTCTCGTCTCGTCTCGTGAGCTGAGTGTCTCGTCACACCCTTAATATACACCCTAACAGGACAAAGACATTTATAAATGCCGATACTCCAAAAGTAAAGATCAAAGGTCAATTTTGTAAAGTGAGTATAGAAATTTTTATTTTTATTTTTTTTAAACATGAACTCCCTTAAAAAGTCCCATCGAGGGTTAAACATGTTTGTCCAGCTGAGTGGACATTTTTGTAACGAAATAAAAAAAATAGGTTGATGAAAAATATTTCAATCACATTGTTTTTTTTTCCATAAAGAGGAATAAAAACCCAACCTAGACTCAGGTCCTCATAATTCATGCATCAAAGGGTTAATCATTAGTCAATTACATCATATTTATTATTACATGACGGGAAATGACTGACAAGTATGTTTTACAGCTGTTGGCCTGAGTACAACTGTGCACTGGATACCATGTATATGCATCACCAATAAACTTTAAAGACAGATTTGACAGTTTTGTGAGTGTTTGTTGGAAATGAAAAATAAACACCAACATCAGGAAGAAACATCATTATTAACTGGATGATTTTCTGAATCTGTTTGACTTTGTGTCCCCACATGTCCCCACATGTCCCCACTGAGTAAAGTTACTGTTTTATTGAATATAAAACTAATACAAATAGTCAGTAACCACTGTATTTTATGTGAATATAATCATTTATCTGTTTAATTTAACCTTAATATAAGAAATATGAAACAAATATTTTAATTATTTATAAAATACAACTATTTGATCTTCTCCCCTTGTTTTGTTCAACCCCATAGAAGGATATCAATGTTTTTTTTTTCATTAAATAAATAGTTTAGTCCAGTGGTTCTCAAATCTGGTCCTCATGGTCCAGTGTCCTGCATGTTTTAGATATCTGCCGCTCCCTCTTCCTTTAAAAAAAAAATACATTTAAATAAAAAATGTAAAATAACAATTAAAAAAATTCTAAATATATATTTATTTAACTTTTTAAAAATGAAAAAAATAATTTAAAATAAAAATAATTTAAGAAAAAATAGGAATAAAATAAAAAAAATAAATATATAGGGTGTGTATAAATATATAGGGTGTATATATATATATATATATATATATATAGAAGAGGGAAATAAATAAAACATGCAGGACACTGGGCCACGAGGACCGGATTTGAGAACCACTGGTTTAGTCCAAGGGTCCTTGAGGGCCAGAATCCTGCATATTTTAGATATTTCCTTCTTCCATCACAGCTGATTCAACTGATGATCAGCTCATCACCCAGGTCTGCAGAAGCCTGATAATGATTTAATGGCCTCCAGGTGTGACGGAAAAGGGAAAAAAAATAAAACAGGCAAGACACTGGCTCTCGAGGACCAGGATTCCCCACCCCTGGTTTAGTCCACCACCCTAATCACCCAGGAAGTGACATCATTGAAGTTTTTTCCCACTCAAACTGTAAAGACAGGTCAGTATTACCATACTTTCTTACCTATATTTCATTCTTTTTATCATTATCATTGTCCAGTTCAACCTTTCAACCCTGTTACAAACATAATTTATATTTAGTATTGTCTTGGAAAACGTGATTAATTTCTTGTTTTCCTCATGCTTTCTAAACCTTAGCTAATGTGGATTTTTGGTTATTTTTAGCTTAAATCTTAAACCCTGCGACCATAAAAACCACTGTTATAAAGGTGAAGGTTGGACTGTTCTTATGCCAGCCTCTAATGTGCAGAGAATCAGCCTGTTGAGCCACATTTTGAATGCAGCAGTTTATCACAAAAGGAAATGAAAAAGTTCTTACACTTTGGACGTTTATTACAAAATGCGGCTCAACACGTTCTATTATAATACAGTAGAACAACATTAAAACACGAAGCCCTTGGTTGTTGTTTTTTTAAACATATATAAATATATTTGTACTGTTTGCTATGTACAATTGCATTTGCTGTGGATGTTAAAACATCACAAAGAAGACATTTTAAGACACAGAAGTCATGGCTGAAACTACAGTCGTGGTCAAAAGTTTACATACACTAGTAAAGAACATCATGTCATGACCGTCTTGACTTTCCAATAATTCCTACAACTGTTATTTTTCTGTGATAGATTGACTGAAAGACACACAAGAAACATGTAGTTTGGTTTGTGTATTAATTTATTATGGATCTACTAAAACTGTCAACAAATCTACAGGGTCAAAAATATACATACAGCAGTAAGAATGGTTAAGTTTACTGAACTGCATCGATTCTGTCAAGAGGAGTGGTCCAAAGATTCAGTCAGAATGTTGTGGATGGATACTGAAAACATTTTATTGCAGTGAAAATGGCCAAAGGGACATGGAAGCAAATATTAGCTTTGCTGTATGTATATTTTTGACCCAGCAGATTAGGTACATTTTGCAATAGATCCATAATAAATTCATAAAAGAACCAAATTTCATGAATGATGGTTTTTTTTTGTGACAAAGAAGAGTGCGTTTCAATCAGCCTATGACAGAAAAATTATAAATATCGGAATTATTGGAAACTAAAGACAGTCGTGACATGATGTTCTTTCCAAGTGTATGTACACTTTTGACCTCAGCTTTATGAGGAAAGACTGCTTGCATGTTTATTAAAGTATTGTCATCCAGTAAATGGTGTAAAAGGAAAGAAAACATGGCATTTGAGCATATCTGGCTCCTCAAGCTACAGTGCATTTCTGGAAAAAAAATAATAATAAGGTACCAACTGCAGGTGATGGGAACGCTTCTCACATGTGACCTGAAGTCAGTCATCTGTGAAAAAATAGGCTTTTAAGGTATCAATCACACTCCATGATTAATCCACTGAGTATCTGTGGCTTGACACTCAGCCTAAAACAACTCACCAAACACAAAGGAATTTTAGATACCCGTGATAACAAAGATATGCCAGGACTAGACTGATCTAAAGTGAAAGCAAAACTGTACTTTAGCACCTTAACATTTCCTTAAATTTCACAACATTCACTTTACAATCTGACTGCTTTAGCTTCACCATTTCAATTTGTTAGGTTCATTTCCAGAGGTGGTCAAAGTACTCGTATTCTGTACTTAAGTAGAAGTACAGCGACTAGTGTAGGGAAAAAAAATACTAAAGTAAAAAAAAAAAAAAAAAAAGTACAACTTCTTGATTGTAATAAAATAAAAATTAAAACAGATTTTTCTTTTCTTTTTTTTTGGTCATTAATGAAATAATATTTACTGAACTAGGAAAAATCATCAAGATTTCTAAAGTATCTGAAAATAAATCCTTTAAAGGTGAGTTTTTGTGTAGATAATGTGTCCGATCAGATCACAGTTACTCAGTTCTGTAGGTATGGACAGAAAATGTAGGACAAATGGGGAGGGGGGGGGGGTAACAATTGAGATAAAATCATAATTTTAAGATAAAAAAAAAACAAAAAAACTGAATTGTGAGATAAAACATCAAAGTTGTGAACTAAAAAGGCAAAACTGTGAGATAAAAAGTCCTAAATAAGATAAAGTCTAAATTATAAAATAAGTCATAAATATTTTATAGGAAGTCATAATATTTTCTCCACTGATTTTCCCTCTGATGTGACTTATTTTTTTACACCATTTAGTTTGAAAAAGTAATGAGTCTATTCTGAGGATGTAAAGAATATAAAATACAGATATTTATATAAATATAAAGAGTATAAAGTGCAGATATTTAGACCTGTCTGCACAGATACGAGTTCGTATGAAACTGACGTACTTTCTTAATGGATTTGTCTGTTCGTCAAAATGGGACGGGTCTCGTGGATACCCCAAAACAAACTCTTTGGAAAACGGGTCCCAGACTGAGAAGATCTGGATACGGTGTCATTTCGAGTATCTGTGTGTGTTCACACCCACGGCATGACCGAGAATAAAAACATAACATTCATTCTCGTCACAGACAGCGACGATGGCCAATTACAGAGTAGCAGTGGTGAATGGGTTAATGTTAGGGCGGTATTTGTTGTTGTTTGTGTCCAGAGTGTGTGTCACACCGGTAAAAAAAGTCATGTGGGTGCATGGGCACTACTTCTTCTATTGTTCTATTACCTACAGCGCTCATAGTGGTGTGTCCTGTGAAGTGCATCATTTTCAACAAGCGTTTTGCCTCCATGCTGACACAGATTTTTACTGAAACAGTTAAATTTTTACATACGGTTTCAAATCTAAACCCGTATGGAACTCGTGCAGACGTAGCCTTATATAAATGTAAGGAGTATAAATGATAGATGTTTATATAAATGTAAAGAATATAAAATACAGATATTTATATGAACAACTGTCGGAAGTAAAAGTG
Organism: Siphamia tubifer; assembly: GCA_020466265.1. NCBI lineage: Eukaryota > Metazoa > Chordata > Actinopteri > Kurtiformes > Apogonidae > Siphamia > Siphamia tubifer. The sequence continues at coordinate 36,526,891 of CM035802.1, read as the reverse complement.
AAAAGTTTCCAGAAAAATAAATACTCAAGTAAAGTACAGATTTAAAAAAAAAAAAAAAAAAAAAAAAAAAAATCTACTTAAGTACAGTAACGAAGTACTGTCACTTAGTTACTTCCCACCTCTGTTAATTTCACGCACACACAAAAAAAAACCCTGCAACTGTATAAAAGATCCTTGTTTGGGTATCCTGCACATTTGACAGTATTTCCATGCAATGTAACGCTGCTAAATGTGAACTTCAACTGAGTCATTGCACAGTGTGTGACAGTAGATGGATGCATTAGATGGCCTTGGATGGGACCTCCCTTTACACGTGGCTTAATAGCTGGTTTCTTTGGAGCTCGGTAGTCATACGATACCTAACAAAAAGCTGCAACAGAGATACATTAGTTGTTGACAGGATAGCTTAAATGAAGTGGACGCTTCCTCGGGTCGTCCAGTGAAGGACGGCATCGAAGCAGAAGTGGCAGGATGTGCAAGTGTTCCGCTTCACGACAAGCATTCCTCTAGTTTCAGGTGTTCATATTTAGTATTTAGCAACTGGTAGCATTTTTCCATGGTGGACAGGAGTTCCTTGACTTTGCAAAGTTTCTTATTATCGTCCCTCTCTCTCTTCGTCCTCGTTCGCCCACCCTGCAACAACACACACAGATGAACGACAAATTACTGTTCAGCAAATTTAAAAAAAAAAAAATTACTTCGGTCCTATAATTAACCCAAAGGTCTGTGTTGATGTGAATGCCTTTTAATACTGTGACCCATATACTGACGATCAATATATTACTATAAAATATATATGTATATAATATACAGAAAAATATATTACAATACAGTTAAAAAAAAAACTGCTGCTTTCCATATGTTGAGACAAATATAATAATATATGTATTCATATATGTTTATATATTTAGACTTATGCTGTGTTCCAATATCTGTACTTACTGTCGTTTGGTACAGAAGGTGTAAAGTTAAGTGTACTACAAGTACCCGGATGACGGCCTCAACAGCTGCCGTCAAGCTTCTTACACTTTATTTCATAATATATTCTCACCTTTTTAGTGTGTGAGCATGTTCTTCTTTGACGACCTTTGATTGAATTATTCAACTTTCTATTTATGAATTATCTATGATACTATTAGTAATTGTCCGAGGGAATCCCAACTGTCTCTCCCTCTCTCTGTCTCTCTCTCTCTCTCTCTCTCCCTCCCTCTCTCTCTCTCTCTCTCTCTCTCTCTCTCTCTCTCTCTCTCTCCCTTTTGTGGGTGACAAAAAAAAATCAAGTGATCATCAAGTATCAAGTAAATGCATTAAAACAGGACAAAAGTAGCACTGTGACGTTCATAAAAGTCCTTTATTTTAAACATGCCTATAAAAAGGTTTAGGTTTGTCTGTTTAAAAGAGTTTTTTCTACATGCCTAGGTTGTTAAATCATGATGTTTATAATATTAATCCACATTGATGTAACCTTTTTACTGATCATGTGACACAGGTCACATGACTGGATGTGTCTCATTAAATACACCTGTGTGTCATCTGGATTTAAGTCCTGACGATGGTCGTTAGACTAAAACATGTTTAGGATAAAGGACTTTCATCCTCCTCAGGACCTTCTTTTCTTCAGTTTTGTATGTATATTTATTAATACACTTCACAATATATGTGGAAGGAATTTGAGTTTCAATCAAACTATCTGTAAAAATATAAGGCAGTGTTTGTCTTCAGTAGAAAATATGTTTTATATTAATAGGATCAAATCATATATAACAGTATAATGGATAATATATGTACTACTTATCCATATATGGGAATATATTTTTGAATATAATGCATTATATTTTTCATTATATTGCCGTATAGTTGTGTTTTAAAAGGGTAGTTTGTCCAAATGTTGTTAAACCAATATCGTGGGAGTGACATTTACAAAGTGACACGATGACATAAGTATGATAAGCTTCATGTCCTGAGGCTTCTGAAGACGCTTTAATTTGTTCTTTGTGTGACTCAGTCCTGAACTATGAGAGCCTGAATCATCATTTTTAATTATGATCCTCTGAAGGTTCATCACAGGACGTGATTGGCCGAAACAGAAGTGCTTGAAAAAACAAAACAAAAAAAAAGACATGACTCAGTTTTAACTCATAAAAACCACCATCGACACAAACCTACTTCTGATATAAACTGTTTAATAACCTGAAGGGTCACTAATCCTGTCCATCTGTGGAAATAGTTGGTGTAAAATACAGTTTTTATGTTTTTATGGTCATCAGATATGAACCATTTTTCAGAGAAGAGCTGCACAATAAACATCGCAATGTATGTGTGAACAACAGTCACATGACAGGTCCTGTGATTATTATTATTTATTATTTTTTATTTATTTGTCTTTTTAAAATGATTTATTCATTTATTTATACATTTTTGTGTTATTTAATTTTCTAATTTAGTTCTAATCATTAATTTCTAATTTATTTATATTAATTGGATTAATTTATTTTTATTTTTTGTATCTTTATTTATTAATTAATGTATTATTTTTGTGTTATTATTTAATTTTTTATTATTCATTTTTATTCATTTATGTTTTATTTATTTGTATTATTATTATTATTTTTTATATTCACTTGTATTCATTTTAGTTATTTTTGTATATTTTTATTTCTTTCTTATAATTTTATTTAATTTTTGACTTGTTTTCATACATATTTTCAAATCCATTTGTATTTATTATTTATTTATTTGTATTTATTTTAATATACTTTTTCTTTCCTTATTAATTTGTTTATTTTAATTTTTAACTGTTATTTATTTATTTATTTGTATATGTATTTATTCACACAGCTGTTATTTACTCGTGAGTATTCACCAGTCAGTCAGTTTATGTTCAGTTATTTATTTATTGGCTGAAAGTTATTTTTTCATCATCATTTTTCATAATTAACTTTGAATTTTCTCGAAAGTTTTAGGCGCATCTACATGATATGACAATTAAATAAAAGAAAATACATGATTTACAGCAATAAAATGCAAGATATATAGGGTAATATAATAAAAGAAACTGGTGAAAAATCTGTTAAGATAAATAAACAGAAATAAATAAATACATAAAAGTTGATTTGGGAACTGACACTAAAGTAGCAGTGGCTTTTAATGGGTTAAAAAACAAATATAGTCCATGTTTGGAAACTGTCATTCAGTTGATTATCTCTTTAACGTGTCAGTGAATCACCCATTGTGTTGAACTATAAAACTGTCTTGCCAACATTCCAACCTCTTTGTCAACGTGAAAAATACTTCTCAACTTCCTCAAGTTACGGGAAAAGAATCCTTTCTAAAAGGATTTTTAACGTGGTGTCAGTTTCCATGGTTGTAATTATTTACATATTTATACTGTTTGTATGTGCACAAAAACTTTTTAAAACAACCACTGACAATACAAAAATTTAATTTTAATTTTCTTTCATTTATTTGTTTTTATTTGTATTTTTTTCATTCATTTTTTTTATTTATTTTTTAATTTTCACACACACACACACACACACACACACACTCTACATTCCAGGTAATACTCATTGATTTGATATATTATTTATTCAATTTAGTGGACCTTACCAAATGAAATAAATAATATATCAAATCAATGTATTACCTGAAATGTAGAAGTAAAAAATGCCATTTTGTGGAACAAAATGAAAAAGAGTTATCTGTTTTTGCAAATGAACTCTTCATATATACATTTTTATTTATTTTATTTATTTTTTCTTCATTTATTTATATTTTGAGGTATTTTTATTGTATTTATTTAAATTTATTGTATTTATTTATTTTTTTAATTTTGATTTATTTATTTTTAAATTATTAATTTTATTTAATTATTTCAGTGACAAGAAGGATGACACTGAAATGTATGTTCAGTGTCGACCACTAAACTGTTTGACCGTTTGCATCGTCACCACACAACTGTTATTTACTCCTGAGGATTTTTTCACGTTGCAATATATAGGAGGGAGGGGGGGCAGATTGGACCCATTGGGGGAGGGTGGTGATTTTGGCCCCCAGGCCAGATGTTTGACACTTCTATTGTAGATGATTCGCAAATTAAATACAGGAAAATACCTGATTTACACTGAAAAAATAGAGGAGATAATATTATAATAAATGGTCATAAATCACTTAGAAAAATTTGATATAAAGATGAATTAATTTGGGAAGTGTCACATAAGTATCACTGGGTCGTTATGGGTTAAAAGTCTTTTCTTACCAGGTGACAAGAGCAGTCTGCGGACAACAGGACAGATTCTGCCAACCTCTCTGTCTCAGAATTTAGCTTCAGCTTCATCATTCTGCAGGATAATCTGAATAAGATGTTCACAACATCCTGCAGGAAAAAGATACTGACATTATTTGCAACATATGAATAATATGCACATTCAGTTACTGCAGAGGTGGTCAAAGTACTCACAAATATGTACTTCAGTAGAAGTATAGGTACTGGTGTGAAAAAATACTCTGGTAAAAGTACAAGTAGTGATTCAACTCCTTTACTGAAGTAAAAGTAAAAAAGTACAACTTCTCAATTGTAATAAAGTAAAAAGTAAAACTGCATTTCTTTGCCATGGTACGAAATGATACTTATTTAACCATTATTCAAAAAAATAAAGCCTTTAAAAGTGATATTAGTGTGTCACAGTTATTCAGTTTTGTGGGTATGGACAGGAAATGTAGGAAAAATTAGGGAAAAAGTTATAATTTAGATGAAACATTATCATTATGACGTAAAAATATCTTAAGCGAGACTAAAAAATGTATAATTATGAGAAAAAGAGTTGAAATTATGAGTTTATGGTTATGGAGTTTAACAGTCATTAAGAGTAACAGTCGTTCAGCTCCATAATCCACCATTTTGTTTAGTCATTCCTAACTTTCTCCAGACTCCTCTGTCAACTTTCAGGCGCTCTAACTACGTCATCCTAAAGATTACACTGGTTGGTTGTAGTACCGTCCTATTGCATACAGAGGATTTGAAAGACAACCTTTTAGCCCCGCCTCCTCTGACTATGAAGCACCACTAGACCCATACATGGAATGAACAGGGATAGCACTGCTAGGCTAGGCTAGGCTAAGCTAATATAATGCTGTGGAAACAACAAAAAACAAAGTCAAATCATCATGAAGTTTTGCTGACAGTTTTCCACTCACTGTGGTTGATGTGCAGTTCAGTCGAATCCTGCAGTTTGAGTTCAATGACTTTGAGTTTTGCAGTAACTGTTCAACCGCTTTGTTCTTTGGAGTAAAAAAAAAAAAAAACAATACAGAGGTTAAGACTCACACTGAAACATGTTTTCTCAAACAGACAATTCCTTTTTTTGCCCAAAATTATCATCAGTTCATTCATCCTTAATACAGTTCACATGTGGATTATAGACTTTAATTTTTGTTATATAGTTTATAAGAATATTAAACATTTCATTCTATTTTTATTTTATGTATTGTATGTATGTCCTTGCGGATCAATAAAATGTGTGTGTGTGCATATGGTATATACATGTATTTATATTATATTATATTATATGAACTTAAATAATAGTTGAAAACGGGTAGTAATCTAAAAAAAATGCTTAGCTTCCTACTCCTTTTTCAAACTATGTTGTTTTATTATGCTTTTGTTTTGTTTTTGTTTATATCATTGTTTATTTCTTTGGTATGTACACACTCACACACACACACATACATATATATATATATATATATATATATATATATATATATATATATTACACACACACAGGTTCAAAAATACTTTCATTCATATGATATTAAGTATATTACTAAATATATATTAATATATATGTCTCAATATATGGAAAGCGGCAGTTCCTTTTGTATTTTTAACTATATTATAATATATTGACACATATTTTTTTGTATATTATATACATAGATTTTTTTTATGTCCAATTTCAGGCAGTAATATATTTAATAGTCAGTATATGGACAAATGTATTTTTGTTTCATAAGGGTTGCAGTGTAACTTTATAATGAATGCACCAAAAATATATACCTGAAATTAAGATACAGTTTTTTTTTTTGTTTTTTTTTTTTGCCATAATTCAAAAGTAACAAAACTCCAAGAAAGCCAAAGCTGTCCTGTCTGACCCTTGTGTTTTGTTTTTGTGTTGTGTTGTATGACTGTCTTCTTTGTTGACTGTACAAATAATTGCATCTGACAGGGATGATGAACTATAAAAACTATGTATGATGTATGAAGACAGTGCATTAATAGAAATATGTAGTGTAGATAAATCATTGTATCTTACTTACTGCGTGGAAGAGGTCAACTTTAACCGTCTGTTTGAAAACACATACAAGTTTATGTTCCTTCTGTGGGTCTGTGCTGTTACAGGACAGAGTTAAAGGCAGAAACAGAAGAGCACAGAGGCGGATACAAAGAAGAGGCTGAAAGTTGTTGAATGTGAAGGAAACAAAGAGAGGAAGGGACACTGAGTATATTAATAAAAACATATTTACATTTGAAAGAACTTTCTTTATATTACAGCTGTACAATATATTGTTTGAGCCTCGACATCACAATGTACGTGTGCACAATAGTCACATCACTGGTCCTGTAATGATTTTTTTTTTTTTTTTATGATTTTGTGTTCATTTGTATATATTACATTTTTTAATTAATTAATTTAGTATTTTATTTATTGATTTTAAATATTTTTGTCTTTTTTATTTTAATGTAATTGTAATGGATTGGATTTATATAGCACTTCTTTAGCCACTCAAAGCACTTCACATTTGTGACTCATTATTCATTCACTCTCACATGCTCCCTCTGGTGGTGGTAAACTACATATGTCCCCACAGTTGTCTTGGGACAGACTGACAGAAGCGTGGCACGGTCTCATGGAACTCGAACTTTACAGCACCGTCCACCCAGACGACTTCTGCATTTTCCAGGGCCGTAGAGTTGCTGCACCTTCTCTCCCCCAGACGTGAAGGAAGGAACTTGAACCCTTTTATTCCTTTTATGTGATGCCAATCGCTTCACATCGCCAGGGCAGGGACTGGGCCACGTACAACAGGAGCGATTTTGGCAACCCACCTGACCCCTCTTGAAACACAGGAGTCGAACATGTGGGTCAGAAGGTCTCCCAGAAACTGCATTAACTCAAATTAAAGTGGTGGCCAGCGTGGACCGACTGAGGTGAGATTCCAGCCCCGCAGGAGCCCAGGTGCACATGGGCAGTAAAATCAGTGGACTAACAGACCCTAATAGTGATGTCCAAAACCAGAACTTATCATACAATGGTGGTAAAAACTATACTGATTTAAAAAAAAAAAAAAAGATATATCTTAGAACATCTCAAATTTGAATTCTCCATACCAGCACTGACCAAAATCTATCTGTAAAAATATTTAATAAAATGTTGTTGTACAGTGGTATCTGAATTTACTGAATAACCAGGGTTTTTTTCACTTCTACAAAAGCATTTCCAGCATTTATCATTGTCACTGGGCTTGTGTAAGAATGGTTCAGAGACCATGAGACATGATTTTCAAAGTCCAAAGTCCACAATGGAGTTCAGAGCTGAACTCCATGATTAATATTAGGGAAGAGATCATTCAGTTGTCTGACGCTCCCATCGTAAACCCATGGTCTTGGCCAATAATTAATGTAACTATCAGTGGAAAAGCATGTTGTGATGTTGTATATACTTATCAAAACAATGCCATGGTGAATTAATGCCTTAATGAAAGTTTAGGACCCTTTAGGACAAGTCTGTATGTGTCACACATAAGCCTTAAAAATCCCAAAGTATACCTTAAAATATTTAATGACTATTGAGAATGGATGTAAATAACAGAGGCTGCACGATAATAGAAAAAACTGACCTTGCAATTAAAAAAATAGAACAGAAATTTAAAAAAATAATATTGATAAATAAGGACAAATAAATAAAAATAAATAAAATAAAAATAAATAAATAAATAATAAATAAATATATAATAAATAAATGAAAAGGACAAATTAAATTAATTAAAAGAAATAAAAAAAACTGAAATAAAAATAAATCAACTAAATCAGCTAACTGAATAAATACATATAACAAAATGTATAACAAATTAAAAAATAAAAATAAAAAATAAAACAAATAAATGAATAAATAAATTAAAAAGGACAAATACAAGTAAATAAATGAATACAAATACATTTTAAAAGGACTTCCGGTTTGGTCACGTGGAGAAAGGCGGCAACCAGAGGAAGCTTCCGCTTCAAACTTTCAAGTAAAGCTCTAAAAACGCCATATCAGACATTGTAACCTAGCAAAAACAAAAGACTTAGTGTTACTATTTCTATCCGGAGATGACGTCGACATTTAATATGAGTAAACAATCCAACACAAAAGACACATTCAGACCAAGCTACTCGAATTAGCCTTGCTAGCAAGCTAGCTACAAAGGCTAACGCGGTCGAATAGACTCCAGCTGCAGGAGTTAGCATGAGCTAGCATGTGTAGCTACATCAACAACGAGCCTCACTGAAGGAGGATGTTTGTTCATTGATTCAGGAACCGTGGCTCCATTACATCCTTCTGTTCACAGAGACACTGAAAGGTGTTCAGGTACGAGTGGAAGCAACAGAGAGCCTCGCTGGGGACAGTAATGAGCACAACCGAAAAAGGGATTAAGGAATTGGAAAAGCAAAACAATTTCCTGCTTGAAGGAGTGGATGATTTGGAGAACAGCTCCCGTTGGAATAATCTAAGAGTTTTAAATATTCCCGTGGACAGGTCTCGTGTTCAGTTTGTGGAAGTGATGGTTGAAAGAGTGCTGGACAAGCCACCAGAATTGTAATTAAATTGAAGTAAATAAATGAATAAATAAAATAAACGAATAGATGAGAATAAATACAAAATTAAACAAAGACAGTAAACACAACAATAATTAATAAATACAAAATACATGAATACAAATAAATATAATATAATAAATAAAGATAAGAAAAAATAAAATAAATAAACCCAATTGAATAAAATAAACAAAGACAAATAAATCATAAAACAATATTACAGGACCTGCTATACCAATTCTCAAACAACATATTGTGCAGATCTAATAATAATTAGGATTATTATTTTTCATTCCTGCACAAAATCCCACCTAATGATGCTTTAATAACCAAAAAATAAAACCTACAGTAAAGTCATATTCCCAATGGAACCTTCTTTCTACATGTAAAACAATGACAGTTATTAAATCAAAAGTCCAAACAGTTTAGTCCACTCACTAACTAACTAACTAACTAACTAACTAACCAACCTACCTCTTGTTACACATTGACAAGTGAATGAGTTTCATAATAATTCCTTTAAATCCACATGGCACATTTCCGTGAATTAAATGGATTTCAGTTTCCTTATGACCAGCAAAGGGGGAAGTTTATAGAGTGGAATTTCCCTGTTTGGAAAAGCCTTTAAACTCCTGCTCCCACTAACTCTGGCAGACGCACACGGAGAAGCCAACGGGACGGATGCGCATCAGTTCCCGGTAAGTTTCCACGGTAGTAAAATTAATCTGCGCACTTTTCAGTGGGGCATAAATTTACGTGTGTGTGTGTGTGTGTTGTGTTTGTCTAATGTAAAGTGTGTATAATCTAACGCCTGGAGCTTGAATTAATATGACTTTAACTTAGTGCGTCACAGCATTATTTTTATTATTACTACTCACCATTGGTCATTCTTCATTCATATTCACCGCAGCCAAAATGTGGAAACACTAACGCGCGTGTCCTCATTGCTGAGTTTATGCAACTGTGCAAACAAATGTGGTCGTCTTCTGACTTTAACAAATGTGGTCGTCTTCTGACTTTAACAAATGTGGTCGTCTTCTGACTTTAACAAATGTGGTCGTCTTCTGACTTTTCCCGGTTGTAGTGGCTTATAAACGCACCCACGACAAATCCTTCACACACGTTCTGCGTAACGCACTGTTTCTGCAGCCGCAGCATGTGATTTTACTTCCGTCCTTTTCCCAGTTTCAGTTTGTTCCTAAATGAATTAACGTGTAAAACATCAACACGAGCTGAAGAAAAAAAGTGTTTGCCTGCGTAAGAGTTAAAAAATGCAATAGACCTGCTGTTGTCACATGTTTTGTTTATGCAGTTTTTATTATTCTATTATTATTATTTTTCATATCACTGTAAAAAGTGCAGCATGGAGCTGTTCATTCAAACTAATAACTACCATTGAAGACAATGTAAAATTATTGATTTTATTGTGAAACTCTACCTTTTTCCACTTTGAAGTGTCAATTTTGATTCAAACTGAACTAAATACACTTCCAATGAACTTTAATCAAAGGCTTTGGTTCCAATAACAATAAAAAAATTATATATATATATATATGTGTGTGTGTGTGTGTGTATATGTATATATATATATGTATGTGTGTGTATATGTATATATGTATATATATATGTATGTGTGTGTATATGTATATATGTATATATATATGTATGTGTGTGTATATGTATATATGTATATATATATATGTATGTGTGTGTATATGTATATATGTATATATATATATATATATATATATATATATAACAATAAACAGTCGCTAACAGATGCCATGACAAAGTTCTGCAGTAAAAACAAAGAAACCTTTGACTCTCAGACGTTCATGATGTTAAACGTCATATGTTTGAACGTTCTTATTTTGGAATCAGATCTTTGTCGTTGGCAGCAGAAACACTGAACCTGCTTCTTTAGAGCATTATAGGAACAGTAGATTAGTAACAGCTTTGCATTTTTCACGTAACTGATTGCGTCACTTGATGGATTCATCTTTCAGTAAAATGGGAACATCTTAGGAAATCACTCCCAAAGCCGTTGTAATGACAAAGAAATTATATTATGTCACCACATAATACCAGCAAATCCACACCACAGTGAAAACTGATGTGACAATTACTGTCCCGCATTATCCCACGATTTAATCTGGTAATATTCCACCAAACTGAATTGCAAATAACTTATCAAACTGTGCGGTATAATAGCAAAAGGGTAGAATTGAATTAAATCAAACTGTGTGTTCATCCATTATGAAACAAAATATATTTGTCCATCTACTGACTATCAATATATTATATTTATATATATATATCAATATAATATAATACTGAGCAAAAAACAATATATGTATATAATATACAGAAACAAATACTGTGGCAATATATTACAATATAGTTAAAAATACATAAGGAACTGCCACTTTCCATATGTTGAAACATATATGACAATATATGTACCCGTATATGTTAATATATATTTAGTAATACAAATAATATCTGCAGAGAGAAATTGAGTTTCAATAAAAACTGTAAAAATATGGATCAGCTTTTGTCTTCAGTGCAACATATGTTTGATATTTGTCAATATATGATCAAATCATCTATTGCAGTACTTTGGATAATATATGAAGTACTTTTCCGTATATATGGGAATATATTCTTGAATATAATGTATTATACTTTTCAATATATTACCATATATTTGTGTTTCATAAGGGAAGTATGAATCTTAATACCAACGATAAAAGACTTCTCACAAAATTCACTTTGTCCTTTAGTGAATAAACAGTGCATGTAATATATCTGTTTTTACAGGAAATATATTTATATTTACATAATCATGTCAAAATCTGACTTAAATTATTTTATAGTACGAAAGGAACATATTTATTCATATAACACTTAAAAAAATAAAACAGGTTACAAAATGATGTACAAGATAAAATACTTCACTACATAAAGAAGCTACTACTACTAACTACTACTACTACTACTACTACTACTGCCTACTACTACTTCTAACTACTACTACTACTAACAACTACTACTACTACTACTACTACTACTACTACTACTACTACTACTACTACTACTACTAACTACTACTACTACTACTACTACTACTTTTAACTACTACTACTCCTACTTCTAACTACTACTACTGCTGCTGCTACTGCTACAACTACTAACTACTACTACTAATTACTACTACTGCTGCTAGTGCTACAACTACTAACTACTACTACTAATTACTACTACTGCTGCTAGTGCTACAACTACTACTACTAACTACTACTACTACTACTAATTACTACTACTGCTGCTAGTGCTACAACTACGACTACTGTTACTACAACTACTACTACTATTACTACTAATGACAACAATAACAGCATTAATAATAATAATAATGACATTTATTTCAATGGTACCTGTCAAACCATAGTTTCAATGTGCATTTCAAAATAAAAGCACACAATACCAAATTATTACATCTGAAAAATACACAACACAAAGTACTAAATGGCAAAGATGAAACTTCTGAAATGTAGTAAAAGAAATAACAAAATAAAAGACATCATTACACATGATCGAATAATTATGTAAATGTATAATTAAATCTAAATATATTGCCGTATATTTTTTAATCGTAAGGGTGTGGCAAAGGCTCAGACAGACTATGAAGACAGACAGACGCCTTTGGATTTCAAAAACTACTGGAAGTGTCATGAGCAGAGACGACATAGATGATGTGAACACCTGATTCCATAGAGTTTATGATCAGGCAGTAATTAGCTCATAAATCTATCTTTGTTAGCTGGGAGGAGTAATTACAGATAATTAAAAATCTATTTAATGACTCGTTTAAGGCCATACTTCATACTTAAATAGATTATCCAGAGTAAAATTCATTTTAGCTCAATTTTTCGATGATTGGGAGTACATACGTTGAGTTGACACCATTGGGATAAATATTAATAAATGTGGATTTTGCAGTTTTCAGCCAAACTGTGTTAGAATGGAAGTGAGTAAGTAAGTAAAATAAAATTTTGGTCATTTTTTAGATGATTGGGAGTACATACATATCGTTACATAGTTAAAAACACACCATTCAGATGTACATTGAGGAATGTGGATTTTGTCATTTTGAGCCAAACTGTGTTAGAATGGAAGTGAGTAAGACGTGTTTTTTTGCCGACACGAAACTCTATTTTGAGACGAACTCTTGTAAAGTTCTAAACAACATCACACTTACATGGTAGTAAGTAGAGCAGGGGTCCCCAAACTTTGTCCTGTGAGGGCCACATAACTTTTCCCTTCTCTGATGAGGGGCCAGGGTCAGTTTGAAACAGAAAAAGTCTGACGATTGCAGGAGTGCCTAAATGTAAACATGTATTGATTTCCAAAAAGCCACAATCAAATAACCTTCTCTGGATTCTTCACAGAATAAAAGTCCATTGAACATAAACGTCTTGGTCTTAACAGGTCCAAGTTCAGCTTAGTTGTCAGAGCAGAATATCTGACTTAAATGACTCATACGAGCGTCTGTCAAAGTTCTTGTTAAACGAGTCACTAATAGTTAATAATGAAAATAGTTGAAAACTGAGGAATATTTTATTGCAAAAGTCCAACTTTATTATCAAATACAAATATGTGACCCACCCCCACGAAACCAGGCATAAGTGTGTGTAAATCCAAACAGAGTTATGTGTGTATCTTGGTAGAGTGGAAACTAAGGTTTAAGATGGTGAAAAAATGATGTTTCTATCACAAGTAGAACCAAAGTTATGGTCATTTTAATATCCACATTTGGACATATTTTGCAATTTGCATATTTTTAGATATTGTCCGTTAAAGTTTTGGACTGTTTTGGGGTAGGAAGTCCTTAGCAACGCATAATAATTTGTATCCGATTGACACAAATTGTTGACAGATGTTAAAGGACACTCTGATGGACATGTCACAGAAGTTTTATATATTATAATAATAGGACAGAAGTGTGACGTATTATAATCATTTGGCTTACACCATTGGACAGAACATTCAATATAAGCTTTTACCTCGTACCAAACACTTGGGTGTTTACCCACGGAACGGAGATCGGTTTGCCCCCCCCCCCCCCCCCCGTACACATTTTACCTGATTTGCCCTATCTCTTATCATTGCAAAAACACATCTTTGGTTAATGTGGACTTGACCTTTGATGTATTCACCAAAATTTAATGCGATCTATTTTGAGTCTCTTTGCACCTTTCGTGAAAATTTCTTGGAAACTGGTCCAGTAGTTTACCAGCATGGTGGTGGAGCGGTTAGCGCTCTTGCCTCACAGCAGAAAACCTAGGTTGGATTCCCGGACCGTGCAGGCCTTTCTGCACGGCCCTGGGAATCCAACGGTTCTGGGTTTCCTCCGGGTGCTCCGGTTTCCCCTATCACCCAAAAATATGTTTGTTAGGGTCAAATCCTCCAGCAGGTGATTCTGACCATTAGCCTGGTTCTACAGCAGGAGATGGGTCCCCAGGCGCCGCCCATGGGTGCCCACTGCTCCTTACAGGTGCCCCAATGGCATGAAAGATGGGTTAATGCAGAGGACACATTTCATTGTACAATGTATAATGACAAATAAAGTACTTTACCTTTACATAAAACCTGCTAACAAACAAACAAACATACTCGAAGTCGTGTGTCGCACAATACTTGACTAAATCGGCTGAAATTCTGTCAGTTTTTTCCATCTATCCATGTCCTTGGACACACCAAATTTCAGAACAATACATGAAGAACTGGTGATACTAGAGTACGAAAAGTTACAAAAATTAAATATTGCGTAGCCGAATCAAGTCACGACTTCTGTCCGGTCGGTTTCTTCCTTGTATCCTTGTAAAAAGAAATTTTTTTGGTGACCACGACCTTTGACCCTTGGAGTCAAATCAAATAACATAAAATAAATAAATGAAAAAATTAAGTAAAAATAATTGCAGACCTGTCGTGACTATTGCACACACGTACAGTGGGATGTCGAGGCTCAAACAATATATTGTTTGTATTGTCTCATTCATGGAAGTTACTCTTATTACATGACAGACTGTTGAACACCACATCTGTACATGTGACTCTGCTTAATCGGACAATGAAAGAAAGTTCCAGTATTTCCAGTTATATTAATAATCATAAACAGTCTTCATCATATATGTGTTTATATGTTCCAGGTTGAGAGTCGACGGTAATTAAAGACATCCATCACACTGTGACAGAAACGCTGGGACACCGTGTCATTGTGGGAAGCTGATCGTGAATGGGGTAACCATGACAACGGCCAGTCAAACACAGTGAGATTGTCTGTATTTCCTGATGCTTTGTGATTCATGGTTAAACTATGTGAGCAGTGTTCTGACTCAGTCCAGTCACATTCACTTTGACTTACTGTTGGTGTTGGTGTGTTGACACAGACTTTGATGTGGTTTCACTGGTTATTTTTGGAGTTTCAGCTTTGATTTGGTCACACTGATAGAAAATTACCTTTCCCGTGTTGTATAAAAACATATGTATATTTCCTGCAAGGATCAATAAAGCATCTATTGTGTTGTATTGTATTTAGGGCTGCACGACATTAGAAAAAATGACATTGCAATTTTTTTTTCACCCTGCGATATATATTATGACATGAAAAAAATACTCAATAGTTGTGTGGCGCAAACTGCAAATGGTCAAACAGATTAGTGGTCGACACAGAACGTACGTTTGAGTGTCATCCTTCTTGTAGCCGTATATGTATGTATGTATATATATATATATATATATATATATATATATATATATGTGTGTGTGTGTGTGTGTGTGTGTATATTACTAAATATAGGTAATTATATATTTAGTAATATACTTCACATAATATGTGGAAATAAATTGAGTTTCAATAAAACTATCTGTAAAAAATATAGGTCAGCTTTTGTCTTCAGTGCAATATATGTTTTATATTTGTCAATATACAGTCAAATCATATATTGCAATATATTGGATAATATATGCACTACTTTTCCATACATGGGAATATATTATATATATTTCTGTTTCATAAGGGTGAATGTTATCTTTTTCTTTTTTTTGGCTTTTATAGATGTTTTTGTGCTACTCTGAAGTGTTATTTCAATGTCAGATAAAGTTTGATTTTAAAACAAAACACTTTTTCCCACACCACTTCCAATAGCAAGGCATTACAAAGGCTGTTATTGTTTTATGAATGATTTAAACAAGTGGAATCAATTTGTTACAGAGAAGAAAACTAGCCTCGTGAGTTATGTAAAACAAAATGGGTGTAGTTTCCTGAAGTGTGAGTCCAGCCTGTTGCTAAGTTACAGCAACAGAGGGCAGAGACAAGTGCATGATATCTGTTTTAGAAATGGAAAAGTAATATCTGCAACAAAAACTTGGTTGGAAAGCCACAGTTACCTTCATAACTTTGACTTTTTATTAAACAAGTTTTAAGTTGATTCAATGTTTGACTTTTTTCAGTGTGAAGAGAAACAGGAGATTTTAACCTTAGAGGCAGGAAAGACATTTGATCATTTATTCATTGTTGACTTTGCAGTCAACCTTTTTTTTTTTTTTTTTTTTTTTTTTGTGCATTATGCCACAAAAACATGGAGTGTAACTTTATAACACTTCCCGGAATAGATTTGCTTTCATTTCCCGTAAGATATGTTGCAACATATTTTGTGAATGGGAAACATTCACCAATTGAGACATGATGACAGTTAAACATTTCATTACTTTGCCCAGAATTCACACCAAGATATTTCTTTTAAAGGTGACAGGAATTGTAGGAGGGATAAAGGGAAAGAAAGGAAGTTTTTCTCACATTCTATTGTTGTGTTGTTGCCTGTGAAATTGTATCCAATAAAGAAAGTCCATTAAAAAAAGTTGAGAAATGTCAAATAAAATGGATTTAACAAATATGACCATGTGTGAGATGGTGGTCCAACGTGTGAGGTAAGGGTCCAGTGTGTGAGATGGTGGTGTAGTGTGTGAGATGGAGGTCCAGTGTGTGAGATGGCGGTCCAGTGTGTGAGGTGACGGTCCAGTGTGTGAGGTGACGGTCCAGTGTGTGAGGTGACGGTCCAGTGTGTGAGATGGCGGTCCAGTGTGTGAGGTGAGGGTCCAGTGTGTGAGATGGTGGTCCAGTGTGTGAGGTGACGGTCCAGTGTGTGAGGTGACAGTCCAGTGTGTGAGATGGTGGTCCAGTGTGTGAGGTGACGGTCCAGTGTGTGAGGTGAGGGTCCAGTGTGTGAGATGGCGGTCCAGTGTGTGAGGTGAGGGTCCAGTGTGTGAGATGGCGGTCCGGTGTGTGAGATGGCGGTAAATATCTGCTATGATGTTCTGCAGTATTTAGTGAAACTTTCCCAGAACAGCAGGGTTTGTTGCAGCTGCTATAACACTTTCCATTCCTCCTGTTCCTTTACGGCCTTGGTTCCACTATTGCCATGGTGAACATGCATTTGTTTACTCCCTCCTGTCCTGTATCCAACTGGAAGCTCAGTGTCTGAGGGAGGATCAGTCATCTTTTCCTGGGTTCATCTGCTGCTCAATATTAGATTTAATATTTATGTGAATATTTGATATAGTATAATGTGTATATATGCATATTTGTATTTGTATCGACTGTATGTTTGTATGCAGATGCAGGGCCGGCACAGAATTACAATATTAAGATAAATATTAAGACTTTAATTTTCTCACAGTGTGCCTTATATGGATTTATTCTGGTTGTGCCTGGTGACATGGAATTTAGACTTTTTTTTTTCTTCTTATTTTTAATTTTTTAAAGTTTGATATATTTAGCAGAATGAAAGTGTGTTTTGTTCCGTGTTACAACTGCACAAGGTTGAGAGTTATTGTGACTCTTTAGCTTTACTTAATGCAACTTATATTCCAGTGTGCTTGAAAAATAATAAAAAAAAACATGAATTGCTAGTGCACCTTATAGTATGGAAAATATGGTAAATAAAGCATTAAAGTTAACATTAACAGTGATTATTCATGGACACAGTACGTACTCCATCAGATGTAGGACACTGTTTCCAGAAGATCATTTATAATTCCACTAAAAGGAAATGAATATATATATATATATATATATATATATATATATATATATATAGTGTGTGTGTGTGTGTGTGTGTGTATGTTATTATTATTATTAACCTGATCATTGTTTAACACTTTATTCCTACACACAATCCACTTTGTATTAACCATTTGTTAATGGTTTATTCATTCAAGCGTTTGTTCTTCTTTTCTATGAACAAACCATTCATAGTCTTGTGAACAAATGCTTTATGATAAATTATGTATAATCAATACATTAATAAATATTAACAAATGGTTAATACATAGTGGATTGTGTTTGTCTTTTATAAACTGCTACCAATCATTGTTATTATATGTGCAAAATGGAAATAAATAAAAATCTAAATATGTTGAAAATAAAAGTGTTTGAGAATTAAGTTATATTTTACATTTTATTCAAAAACTTTCTGCTTCAGTCAAATATAAAAGTCCAGTCGTGACGGCAGATCCTTCAGTCAATGGCCAAGGATGGTTTTACTTCTCTTTCTTAGTTACTGGAAAAGCTGTCTGTTTCTGCTTTATATAAAACTTATAGTGATGACATCCTGTGTGTGGACATGTGTACACTGTTCTGCCACAGACATTAAAAACTACATCTGCTTGAATTCTCTGTAGATAAATATTTAATATCTACTGTAACTTGTTTCATGTGTTTTCACAAATGCACAAATAAAAGAAGTGTTGGAGGAACAAACATGAATATGTGTCTCTGTGATTACTTAAAAAAAAGTATCTAAACTTCAGGGAAATAACTGCAATGAATTAGTCTCATTTCTTTCTGAGTGCAGGTGTCAAACATAAGGCTCGGGGGCCAAATCTGGGACACCAATGGCTCCAGTCAGGTCTGAAGGATGAACAATGAAGATATTAATGGTGTATAATCAATTATATTATATAGATTTCAATTGATTGAATCAGACCAGTAAAATATGATCAGAATTACCTATAGATAATGAAAACTGCAGATTTTAACCCCAAAAAAAGTCAAATTGCATGAAAATCTTTATATTAACAAACCATCCTTTTGCAAAAACCTGAATAAATATGAACCAGCTGAAATATCCTTACTTAAGTAAAAAAAATTGAATAAAGTAGAAAAGAAAAGTGCATATTTTGTGTTTTTTTTTTTTTTTTTTTGCCATGGATGAAATAATACAAATTTAAACAGGAAAAAATCCAAAGTATCTAAATATAATGTCATATGTTCAGTATCTAGTGTCTTGTTTCTGTCTTATTTTTGTACGTCTCTGTGGTTTTTGTATGTGTTGGAGATCTGGGCTTTTATTTTGACATGTGGGTTTGTGTTCACCTTTTCCCTACTTTTCTTCTGGTCACAGTGTGTGGCTCCGCCCTGTTCATTCATCCTAATGTTTCTCACCTGTGTCCAGTCCTATCTAACCCTCCTGTGTCTGTTTATTTGTCCTGGTGACATGTGAGTGTTACGTCTTACTTAGATAACTTGGTTTTTATGAGGATTCGCTTTTTGTTTTGCATTCTTGACCTTTGGCCTGACTTCGTTCCTGCTCTCTTTGGACCTCAGACCCTCGGTGTGACCTCCTGCTTCACGCTGGTAACGTCTTTTGGATTCTCCGTCTGTCTGTTCCTGACCTCTGATTCTGCTTACTGTGTCCCAGTTGCTGTTGTTTACAGAGGAATCCATATTCAGACATACCATATGGAGACAAGATGGTTTTAATCACTTTCATAAACTTCCCCCTGAATGAGGAGAGGTTCACCAAGGAGGTCGTTTTTGCCGGAGTTTGGGCCAATTCCTCCCTTAACCCTCAATCTCGCTGCGAAGTGTAAGTGCTGTCCCAATTCTAAGAACTTTAAGTTAAGGGGCACATTTGAGGGCTGTGTAGCTAAGATTACCCGACAAGAACCCTGGGACCCAGAATGCATTGTGTATGTTCAACAACAGACATGGCTTCAAAGAAGGCGAGGTACAAATGCAAGTATTTTGTCACAAAAATGGTCATTTTTCCTGGTGGTTCTTTAGTTTTTATCCATATAACAGTCTATATAACGGTATACTGTCGATAACAGTATAAAATGACCAGGCTAATGTCATCCGCTGTAGCTGCAGAGTTATCTAATGATAGTTATAGTTGTTGTTCACCTTTCATTGAGCCGTGGTATGAGGTGATGGCTGAAGATGGTTGTTATTTATACAGATTATTTGTTTAATAGCTATAACTGAAGGAATAATTTACAGATAGTCAACAACTTAAAACATGTGGATGAAAGCTGTTTGTGGCTTATGACTAAACAGGCAGGATTAACAGTGCAAATATTATTAAAAAGAAAAGTTTCATTTCAGGGACTACAAAGACAACTCAGGGCCAACATTTAAGGGGTGTCCCATTTTTTAAGTCACAAATGACCCTTAACACTTAGTTTTGAGGGTGAAGGGAGGAATTGGCCCTTGGTCTGTTAGCAAGAAAACTCTAAAAGTTATGGACGTATCTATGGAAAATTTCATGACGTGTTGGAAACTTTACATTCCAGTAAATGGAGAAGACATTTCAAAGTGATCTAGGATCTCTTCCAGATCATCACCAAAATCTAATCCTCTGTTCCTTGTAACCCCCCCCCCCCCTTCCTAACGTATCATGAAATTTTCATCAAGATCCAGCCAAAACATTTTGAGTTGTCTTGCGAGCAGTCAGTCAAACTCTAGCAAAAATAGAACGTCCTTGGGGAGGAAATAAAGACTGTAAAACTGTACATCTGTGTTTGTGTCCAGTCTGTTTGATCATAAATGAAGTTTCTAAAAGTGAGTTCCTGTGTAGAAAGTGTGTGATTGGGTCACAGTACTCAGTTTTGTGGGCAGGAAATGTATGGAAAATCTGGGGTAAGAAAGTCACAGTTGAGAGAAAATGTCATGAATATGAAATTTAAAAAGTCAAATATGGTAAATATTATGAGATAGAAACTTACAATTTCTCTCCTTCACTGACTTTCACCTTTAAGAGTAAAGGTTTAATACTTCATCCATTATTAAATAGTTTGTTTCTGTAAAGTGTGGTCTGTAAGTTAGAATGTCAATGATTAGATTTATTTTGGTGCTCTAAAACATAAGGTAAGAGTTTACTTGTATGTATATTTACTGGTTCAGCCCACTTTAGATCAAATGTAGCTGACTATGGCCCCTGAACTAAAATGAGTTGACCCTCCTGATGGAAGCTTTAATGGTAACTCAACCTAGTGGCTCCATCTAGTGATTATTCTTGTAACTTACAAGTAAACCTTGTCATACAGAAAAAAAACAGGCAATGATAATGTGAGGAAATAAAGGTAGTGACTATAAAAGCACTTTTGAGTGCAGTGTTATTATTGTGGCAAAAAGATATTCAGTCACATATGTTATAATGATCAAAATATTTGTATTATGAGACCACCCCCTAATATTGTTCTTGAACAGCAATACAATATATACACTTACAATTTACCTTTATTTATCTATATGTGTGTGTGTGTATATATATATATATATATATATATATATATATATATATATATATATATATATATATATATATATATATATATTTAAATAAATCTTAAGCATATAAACCAGGGGTCTTAAACTAACTTTCTTTCAGGGGCCACATTCAGTCTGGTTTTATTTCCATTAGCTAGATCAGTAAAATAGAATATCATGTAAGTCATAACTCCAAACTTTTGTCTCAGATTCAGTGCGAAACACCCCCATTAAATTATGAATATATTAACTTTTACAAACGTAAAAGATGGGAATAACCAGAAAATAAAAGGAATTTTTGCTTCAACATATTTTTACATGAAGGAAAATAATTGTAGTGAATTTTCTTTAAACATTTCATGTTCATACTTGTTTAGGTTTTTCACATTTTATTCTTACATTATAGTTTGTAAATGTCAATGATTTCATGTTTTTTTTTTCAACTAAAACAAATTTGAAGTTGAGGAAAATATGGTTTGTTGTTTTTTTGATGTTATTTGACTGTGGACAACATTGGTCTATGTGTGGAACCTGAACTAAAATCAGTTCTACAACCTTGACTGTGGAATTATTGACCTTTGCAAATCAATCCCAGGGCCGCATTGGAACCTTTGGCGGGCAGCGTTTTGCCCCCAGGCCACATATTTGAGACCCCTGATGGACACAAACATTTATATAATCCTAGAAAGTGTTTATAAGAGAAAATAAAATTCATTAATTTCATTAAAAAATTCTAAAGTAAATATCCTATTTTCTGCACTGTAAGGTTCAATGTCAACGAATGGTTTATTTTTTAAGCTTTTCATATATAAATCACATTAATTGGTCAAAAACATGAGATTGTGAAAATCCCAGGTCATGAAGAACAACCAGAATGAATCCATATATAAGGCGCACTGTGGTTTTTGGACAAAATGAGTCTTTTAAAAAGCACTTTAGTCCAGAAAATACTGTATATAAAAAAAATTAACTAAATGGAATTGCACTTCCCCACCCCAAAACCCTGCCTCATTCACCCCAGCTTATCCATACCAGTACATATAAATGTTTTCTTGTATATAATGTACAGCAATAGGCACGGATTAATCCGATTTAAAATAGGGTTAAATATTTGGTCTTTTAATAATAATCAGCTACATATAATTTCAAATATGTGTGTAAATATATTATGACACTGAACGACCCTGTGGGGTACAGAGTAATGCAATAAAAACTAAAATGAACAGGTTTTTTCTCTGCCTTTTCAAAAATCCTTCTGTACTAAACTGGACTTTACTGTATAGATCAGGTTTCTGGATGCTTCCGCAGCATCCCATGGCTCCTCCCACTGCAGAATGACCTCTTCTCTACCAGCATAATAACTTCTGATCCAACACAGCAAACAATGCCGTTCAGTTTTAAATTCAAGCTTGCACAACTGTTGGGGAATACAGCATAATTTGAAGACTTTAAAAAAGTAACCGCAAAAAATAAAATAAAATCATTGCCAGGAATAAATCTGTACGAGTCAAAAGTAAAACAGATAGATGGGTGTGGAAACTGGGAAGATGATGGAGTTGAGGTCAGGTGATAACATCATTAAAACCCCATAGGAATGTGGTTGCCATGGAGCGTGTGTGCAGAAGGGGGGAAGCAGACAAAGCAATGTGGGTGGGGGTGGAGGTGGTGCATGTAGTTGAATTAATAAAAATGACAGGATAAGAAACACATCTGTTCACAGTGATATAATGTATCTACTTAGGATTTAATTAACCCTTTAACCCCTGAAGCATCAGTGATGACGTGTTCTGAAAGGATAGATTAGTTTCAAGATTCAGGAAAATATTAGATTTTTTTTTTTTTTTTTTACCGTTTTGCTGAGTTTTATTTGTGGATCTGATATATGGAAATAAACATGTGTCAAAAAGCAACTGATTTAAAAAGCCAAAAGTAAGACTACTGGAATCAAATGACATTTATTTATTTATACTTCCTTTTAGCTTATTTAAATTAAGTTATTATTTTATAAATATTGATTTGTTTTTGTTAATTTTGTTCCTTTTTAAAAAAATATTTCCACATTTAATATTGCGTTTTATTTTTCTTCACTTTTGTGCCATTTGTGTCTGATTTTGTTCATGTTACTGATTGTTTTGTTGGTTTAGTCGACATTTTTGGCCCCTTGGCTCCAGGTTCCTTTTGACACGGGTTTAGTCCCTATCTCTAGGTTCAATTTAACAGCCTATATACAGAGCTGACCCAGGACCCCTGCAACTGTCAAATGACTAGAAACTCTCACTATATATATATATATATATATATATATATATATATATATATATATATATATATATATATATATATATATATATATATATATATATATATATATATATATATATATATATATATATATATATATATATATATATATATATATATATATATATGCATATATATATATATATATATGCATATATATATATATATATATATATATATATATATATATATATATATATATATATATATATGCATATATATATATATATATATATGCATATATATATATATATATATATGCATATATATATATATATATGCATATATATATATATATATGCATATATATATATATATATGCATATATATATATATATATGCATATATATATATATATATGCATATATATATATATATATATATATATATATATATATATATATATATATATATATATATATATATATATATATATATATATATATATATGCATATATATATATATATATATATATATATATATATATATATATATATATATATATATATATGCATATATATATATATATATGCATATATATATATATATATGCATATATATATATATATATATATATATATATATATATTATATATATATATATATATATATATATATATATATATATATATATATATATATATATATATATATATATATATATATATATATATATATATATGCATATATATATATATATATATATATATATATATATATGCATATATATATATATATATATATATATATATATATATATATATGCATATATATATATATATATATATATGCATATATATATGCATATATAATTAATCTGTACAGGTTAAGATGGTGTTTCCTGCCTGGCATTATGCCTGTCGCACCTCCTCCAGTGCACACTGGGTCAGATGCAGGATCGTCAGCTGGAGCCACCTTTCACTGATGTTTCGCCCCCTAGCCAGTACATCTCCAGGTGGGGGGGCAAGCGGCATCTTGGGACGTCTCCCTACCGCTCCCTGCATCTGACCCTATTGCGGTGTATGCCCCCATATATATATATATATATATATATATATATATATATATATATATATATATATATATATATATATATATATATGCATATGCGAAAAAGCTTGTTAAATGTTGGCTTCAATTATATTTAAGTACTGGAGAAGACTTAGCCTGTAAGATTTAAATGTAATAGTTTCCTTTCAAATATATTTCTTACTCATTTCACTAAATATTTCCTTACCGAGTTCATTTAATTGTCCATTCATGTAGGTTGAGCCTTGACCTGACCTGGGTTTCCCTCCAATTTTCTTTTACTGTGGGTGGAGTCCAGGGGAGGAGCCTTTGTTTCCCTCCAAAAAGTTTACACACTTGTAATACCTAATACAAACACATAATTAAAAATAAATAATAAATACAATTAATAAAAATGGCAACAAAAAAAACATTAAATACAAATTAAATACAAAATGTAATTTAAAAAAAATTGTAAATAAAAATAGAAAATATACGTAAATAACAGGTTTTAAAATAAAATACTAATTTTTCTAGAATTTTAAAAAAAATTTAAAAACATGTTAAATTTTATTAAAATAAGAAACATAAAATTAATTTTAAATAAATGTAAAATTTAAAAAAAATATTTTTTAAATGTAAAAAATAAAAATACTAAATAAAATCATTTCAAGAAATATTTAATTATTTTTGTAACAAATAAATATTAAAAAGTCTCTCTCTTACATCATACCTGGAAGCCTTTTGACAAAATTATCAGACTTCTGAAGAGCTTATCAGTCATTTAAATTTGGTGTAAAAGAAGAAGGAAATATCTAAACACACACACACACACACACACACACACACACACACACACACACACACACACACACACACACACACACACACACACACACACACACACACACACACACACACACACACCTCCAGACTGGACAGCCAACCTCTGACACGCGGTGATGAACGGGTCGTCTCCGGTGTGGACCCTCACCCTCTCATGCTTCACTGTGACAGGAGGAGAAAAACAGTCAAAGCCTGAACCTTCACATAGGCGACCTGAACCCTGCCTGTTCGCAAAGTCTGGTTCTATAGGTGACGGGGGTCAGACTGAAAACCACATCCAGCCCAAAATGACCCCAGGCCAGTTAAATACCAAGAAGAAAATATCAGTTAAGCAACATATGGTGGAGTTAGGTTCTAAAATAACTCGCAATAGTAATTACTGCTCGAACCCCAAACGCGTAATTAAAGTATTTTAATTTAATTCTAATTAAATTATTTAATGAATTATTTTAAGGTAATAATCCCACACATGTAATACATTGGGAAACGACTGCTAATACGTTTGTGGCAAAGTTGTACCATTTGTGCGGTTCTGTTAAAAACGGCAAAGTTTTTTTTTTTTTTTTTTTTTTTTTATTAAATCACATTTGCGGAGTGTTATGTTTGTGGCTGTAACGGTGCCAGGGACGCGCGGGTGCCCGCGGTCGCTATTAAAATAACCTGGTAAATACGCTTCATTAATTGACTGTCCGTGAAGGTAACATACAATGTTGTCAGTATCCTACAGTATGAAGGGAGTAGGAGAAACAGGCACGTGAGGAGAGTGGAATCTCCAGTAACATATCAACAAAAAAAGTAAAGATGACAGCATCTCCCAGTGTTTTCTTTTTCGTGGAAGGTTCCAATGGCTCTTTGACTGTTACAGGCTGCAGATCCCAATGACATCGGATTTTAACACGGAAATAAATGCAGGTATGTGAGTAAGGTCATTTGATGTTCATAAAAACTATTGACTTCATTTTTAAAACTGCGTCCTGAGAAGCGGGTCGGGTCCGTTCTTTTCAAATACATTTATTATGGAACGGGATAATTGAAAAAGCGGTCTGTTGCGGGTTGTTTATACTGTACATAAACAGGTGCACATTTGCGCTCCATCACCCCCTACCCTGTGTGTTTTTTTTCTCCTTGTCTTTTTTCCGGTTTGTCGAGTTTGAAGCGCGGATCTACCGTAACATATGATTAAAACTGTTCGTTATTTATGTGGACTTGTTACAGTCACTCCACGCACGCACGCTCGGATGCAAACGCACCTACACTCACCTGACGGTGAACAGGACTAAACCGAGCGCCTCCCTCATCACCACTTATATACCCCTGATGCCCGCGCTTCATAGATCACATGGTATGATGGTGGGTGGAGCTTAAGTGTATTTAAAGGGTGGGCGGACTGGCATCATTCTTTTAATATCCCGGGAGACCAGCAGAAGTAGGTAAGAAGAAAATGTATTTTCTAGTTTACAATTTGGACATAGATATTTAAAAAACACTCTGCTTATAATGTGTAAACATATAGAAGGTAAGTGTTTACAATGTGGTAATTTAGAAACGGTAGAGTATGTGTTTATAAAATGTCTAAAATACAGAGAAGAAAGGGAAATTTTAGCTCTGGTGTTTGTTGGAGGGAGCTAGGTTTATTTCTCGTTGGAGAAGCAGAGCTCAGCCAGGTTCGATGGGGCCAGACCCAAACCCAGGAGCACCTCGCCCAGCCGCCGCCAAAGCCACATCACCATCAGAGCGGTCTGTGATCAGCCGTCACTGCAACGTGCCACCAACACCAGCCCCACAGTCTCATCTCAACACTGTGATGGAGAACCTGGAGGCCCCAGCCAGCAACGGTGTGGAACTCCTGAGGCTGAAGAGTATGGTAAGCCAAAGTATTCACATAGGCATGCATTCTATCATGCTGTATAGTAATGATCTCCTCCCACTGATTTTCTCCGCCAATGAATTTGTCGTGCTTTCAGCCAATCACTGGCCAACACAACGATTCCATAATAGTGGCGCACTGATCTTGCCCTTTGCAAGCAAAGTGCATCCACTCAAGATGTTTAATTTTTGCTCAATATTTTGACTTTTCTACTTGATCTTGTTAAACTACTTATTTTGTCTAATTTTACATTTGTTTATTGTATTTTTAATTCTTATTTTGTTGTGCTCATGTAACTGTAACAAATGGGCTGTCTGTATGGTTGCATGTTTTGCCACTAGATGGCGAAGTAAGACGATGGCTGATAGCAATGCAGTTTAATCTTTAATACAAAAGACACGTTTGAAACCAGCATAGAAGATGGAATATGTACATGGTTAAACATAGTGTTAATTTCAAAAGTATAACAAAGAGCAAGGGAGGATGAATTTACAAGGCCTAGCAAAAAAATAAAATAAATAAATAAAAAACAAAAACGCAGTGAATGGGTAATTGACTGGTAAAGTACAAGTCAGTCCACTTTCAGGGAGCTATTGCACATCGTGGTTAGTAGATAGTCTTAATAAAAAGCTATAAGCCTATCTGAGCATTATGTGTATTTGTATAAATTACTTGATACCTGAATTTCCCTGTGGGGACCAATAAAGTTACTCTACATTTTCTCGTACAGTAGAGCAAAGATAGGCTTTTAGCTTTTATTAAGACTATCTACTAACCACAATGTGCAATACATCCCTGAAAGTGGACTGACATGTACTTTACCGCTCTATAACCCATTTGCTGGTGTTTTAGTTTTTTCGGCCTTGTAAATTGTCCTTCTCCCTTGCTCTTTGTTGTACTTTTGAAGTTGACACTTTATGTTTAACCATGTACATATTCCATCTTCTACGCTTGTTTCGCACCTGTCTCTTGAATTGAAGATTTAACTCCATTGCTATCATCCATCGTCTTACTTCACGATCTAGTGGCAAAACATGCAACCATACAGAAAGCCTATTTGTTCCAGTTAGATTAGCATGACAAAATAAGAATTGAAAAACTAAATAAAACAAACGTAAAAATAGACAAAGTAAAGTTGAACAAGATAACGTAGATTAAGGAAAAGTCTAAATATTTAGCAAAAATTAAACATTTTGAGTGGATGCACTTCACTTGCAAAGGGGCAAGGTCAGTGCTCCAGTATTCTGGACTTGTTGTGTTGGCCAGTGATTGGCTGAAAGCACTACAAATTCATTGGTGGAGAAAATCAGTGGGAGGAGATCATTTCCATCCAGCATGATAGAATGCATGCCTATGTGAACACTTTGGTTTGCCAAACTCTCTAGCCTCGGGAGTTCTACGCCATTGCTGGCTGGGGCCTCTAAGCTCTCCATCACTGTGTGGAGTTGAGACTGTGGGGCTGGTGTTGGTGGCACGTTGCACTGACGGCGCATCATCGACCGCTCTGATGGTGATGTGGCTTTGGCGGCGGCTGGGCGAGGTGCTCCTGGGTTTGGCTCTGGCCCCATCGAACCTGGCTGAGCTCTGCCAGGAACATTTCTGTGTTCTGCCGTCTGAGCAGGAAGGTCCTCATGACAGCCAACAGCTCCTCTCCAGCCCCTGGAGCTGTCTGTGGGGCTGGTGCAGCCATTGCCCCTTCCTCCTCCACATCTGTGGTCCAGACTCTCCTCTGCTGCCTCTTCTGTTACCTCCCTGCTTTGGTGAGTGCAGCACCATCTGTACACGGTCACACCCACATCTGAGTGTGAACACTTTGGTTTGCCAAAGGAGAGCAGGCCATATCGTCATCCCAAGATCCTGCAGTACCGAGCAGGAGAGGACCTCAAAAATTACCTGCTGCACTTCAAGGGTATCACCAGGACCAGGAATTGGCCATAGTCCGAGTGGGCATGTTGACTGGTGCCCCTACTCTCAGGGACACCTACACAGCGATGGATGAGGAGGCTCACTCCTATCCTGACCTGAAGGCGGCGTTGCTGGACAAGTTTGGCATCTCACCTGAAATGGATCACCAGCAGTTCCGATCGGGTCGAGCCCAGTGGAAACATACCAGTGGTTGAAGGGTCGATGCACACCAAGCAGCTGCTATGTGTCTTTCCTGCTCACGTCAACACCTGGATGAAGGAACATGAGCTGCAGTCAACCTGGCACAACAGTACCTCATCGTGCAGAGGGGAAGCCCAGCATGGTATCAAGGTGGCTCCAGTTATCATTCTTCTTTCCACCCCAGGTCAGCAGTGAGACCCCATCACCAGGACAGAGAACGTCACCCAGTACATTCCCATTAATTAAGGAACTCATCTGTTTTTACTGCCAGCAGGTCAGCCATAAAGCTGCCCTATCAAGAAGGCAAAACTGACTACTCCTCAGGTGGAGGATGAAAGGACTATGGGGAGGAAACAGCATTTTAAAGACATTCTTATTAATGGTGAACGTGTGACTGTTTTGACTCTGGGAGCTTTCAGGTGTGAGTGCACAGGGATTTGGTTCCTATGAGCATGTTGGAGGACATTTTTTTGTGTGCATGGGGACAGCCATTCCTGCCCTACTGCAGACCTGTTAGTGTATGAGCAACTTTATTTGTTGACTGTGGGGGTGGCTGAACACCTGCCTGTACCTGCACTACTGGGGTGGGACCTACCAGTACTTTTAGACCTGCTGTCAGAGGGGAATGACTGTGTGGCGCACTGATCACCTGTGCTCAGGTCAGGGCAGGGGTGACACTGGACTCGAGGCAGGAATGGGAACTGCATCCCTTTTCAAACTTGGACAGCTCTTTGTTGAGGGAGGCATGAAGGAAGAAAGTCTCGCTGGCGCTGAACTCTAAACAACCGGACTGTACAAATGAACTGAGAAAGGACATGTGGGAGGTGCCAGAGGACAGTGGGAGGTGCCAGAGGACATTGCAGCTCTGCAGAGGGAGGATGAGACTCTTAAACCCTTGTGTGCTGAAACAGTTGGGGGTTTAGATATGGTAAAGGGTGAAAAGGAATATTTTGTGATTCACTGTAATATCTTGTATGCCACAGGTGTCAAACTCCAGTCCTCGAGGGCCGGTGTCCTGCATGTTTTAGATATTTCCCTCTTCCATGTGATTCAGTTTAATAATCAGCTCCTCATCAGACTGATAATGATGCAATGGCCTCCAGGTGGAATGGAAGAGGGAAACATCTAAAACATGCAGGACACCGGGCCTCGAGGACCGCAGTTTGACACCCCTGGTGTATGCGGTTAATGGGGTCTCTGAACCAATGATCTTCCACCTGGCACACACCTTGGTTTTGTTGCTTATTTTAATTCCTTTTACAGTGGAACTACTACATTTCAGGAGTTCAAGGGTTAAATGAATCATGTGGAAGAAGAAAATGTCTAAAACATGTAGGACTGCCTATGTTTTAAACATTTCCCTTTTCCATCACACCTGGAAGCCATTACATCATTATCAGGCTTCTACAGAAGCTGCTGATGAGCTGATCATTACTAATTGAATCAGGTGTGATGGAAGTGGGGAAATAGAAACGTGCAGGACCAGTTTTACCTACCTTTGCTATAAACCCACGGTATGAATGAATGTGCACATATAAAAGAAAACCTAATACGTGTAATAATAATAATAATAATATGAGACAACTCCCTCCCTACTACTCCTACTGCCTCATCTTGACGCACCGCACCTGAAGATGGCGCTGCACGCCCTCCTATGACGGCTCCTGTGCGCGCGTGCCCATGCGCGTGCAAAAAAAAAAAAAACTCGAGACGGTAGAGAGCTGCTGTCTGCCTCCTCCCCGGTGGTGTTGGTTTGCCTCCACGTCGCTGCAGTGCTTTTGCCGCTCTCTCTGTTCTCTCTTTCTGTCTTCCTTTCTTTTCTCGCGCCTCTACCTCCTCCTCCTCCTCCTCTTCCTCCTCCCTGCTGGATGCCTCACCCTTCCCTTGTACCTTCGGCCCAGCATCCCATCAAATGGTCGCTCCATTCCCGGTGACTCCGGACGCAGGACGCAGGGAAAAGGCGCACCGCTCCTCTGTTCTCATCTGATCTGTGCACACTGCGGATTGACTTGGAAATCAGAGGCGGACCACGCGCACAAGACAAACGTTTAGGGCACGAGCCGGTCGCTGACAAAAGCGAAGCGATCAGGATCTCATTTGGGTAAGTCATTGCGTTATTTTTATTTATTTATTTATTTATTTATTTTTCCTCCTCGTGTTGATCGGACAAAAGATGACAGGTCTCCTCATATGTGATGTGTCTTTAATTTAATAAGTCAGTTCCTACTGATCAAAGTAGGGCAATTTTTGGAGATGCGCAGCTCATTTGGACATAGTCTTTTTGACTTTTGGTGGAAATACATGACTGGTCTATTAGAAACGATGCCCTGCTTCTTCTTTCTTTCTTTCTCTTTCTTTTGCTGTGAAGTCCTTCTTAGAAACAAGCACCCAACTGTGCTCACATCACCCCAACAGCACACAACAACAGATATTTAGGTCCAGCTGACTACTGACCCAAATTCTCGATTGGCTGCGCGTAAAAAAGTGCTCTGAAGGTACAAAAAAAGTAGTTCCACAGTCAACAAAAGAGCTCCTTGTGAGTATCAAGTGTGACATTTCCAACTTAACTTGTTCACATCCTCAGAATTCCCCTATCATTCTTGGATATTTTGTTCTGGTATTAGCATGGGATACTACTCAATCAAGTTATTTTTCTTTTTTAATGAACACTGCTGAGTGTTTTATGGTAATTTATAATACTGTTAAATCTCATTAATTGACTGATGCACATCAATAATTGTGGAATTGCTTTTCCCTAAAGGTTGGGGATCATTAACATTAGAGGTGGTACAAGGATAAGAGTATAAGATAAGGATATTAAGAAGTAAGGTATAAGGCTCTGTCCTATTTTAATTTTTTTTAAATTTTTCCCACAGCTGTAGTTATGTTTTGATCTGTCGAGGTTTACAGGAGGGGAGGTCGTGTTCTGGTAGTTTGTCAAGGACATGCGTTATATCCAGCAGATGATATGGAGGAAAAGAGGAGCAGCAGCAGGAGGAGGAGGAGGGAGGAGGGAGGAGGGAGGAGGAGGGAGGGGGGGCTGCATGCTGCGAGAACATGCTCAACCAACTGCATGTCAGTACTTGGGCAGGTGTTTGATAGACAGCTGTAGTGTAGACATACAGAGAAAGGAAGTGTATTAATGGAGAGTATGGCATGAAGCCTTTTGACTTGGGGTGTGTGCTGCTTACATCCAGACATGGAAAAACTATAGCCAGGTAAGTGTACAAGTGTAACAACCAAGAACACAAGTCTCCTCTAATTCCCCTCAAACTGACCTCTGGATAGAGGAACAAGAATGTCTAAGTCATTTTAGCCCAGGGGCCACATTCACCCCATTATAGACCACATACATTATGACATTGTAATGTTCAGGACTGGTGTTAAACAGGGGTAGGGGTGTCAAATTTGTTTAGGGTGGGCTGGTCTCGTCATCTGAACTTGCTTTATCCTCACTCGGGTCACGTGGGTCATTGGGGGGCCTAATCCAACTACAATGGGCGATGGCGGGGTACACCCTCTATGAGACGCCAGTTCATTTTAGGACTGAACATATAAAGACAAATACTCTCACATTCACACCTATGGGTAATTTAGATTAACCAATTAACCTATCAGTGCATGTGTTTGGATGGTGGGAGGAAACTGGAGTAGGGGGCCGGTGTTCTGTCAAAATGGGCACCCCTGTTAATTTGAGCTGCAGCCAAAATTTACAATGTCTACAAATTCACATTATTCCATCAAAACATGTTATTTTGCATTTGGAAACGTTACTATAGATATCTAATGCTTCCATTATAGTTAGACATTTAAAAAATATATTTTTTTCTAATATTGCTTTTAGATTTAGTTACTCACAAGGTAGGCTATTATATGTGTTTGTCTAACTAACATGATCAGTTACACCAGGCAACTTATGTGCATAACGTTCATATCATACAAAACTTACTAATTTAAAATGTACTTTACTAATGTCAATTTCCAATCTATCGTACTTATGTTTACTGGTCAAAGGCACAATAAAATAAATATACTTTTAAAGTATTACTTACATACAAGTCAAATGCACATCTGGCTGTAGATGCCTGGACTGACAGACTTTTTCTCTGTGAAAACGTTTGGTGATCATGTACGTGCTCAGAAACACTTGGGAGTCCAATGTGACAGGGTGCCCATTTTGACAGAACACCGAACCAGTAAAATAAAAACTTTAAAATGTATAAATAATAATTAATTATCCATGTTTTAGAGCAAAAAAAAAGTAAATTTACATGATGATTTTTACATCTACAAACCATCCTTTCAAACAATGTGAATAACATTGAACCTCTGGACAGGACTGTAGTCAAGACCACCTTTGTCCAGGCCAAGACCAGGACCGGTCGAGTCTGAGTCACGAAGCCAAAGAGGTTCAGGACCAAGATAAGACAGAGTCCAAAAGATTCGAGTTTGAGTCCAGGACAGATACAAACAGTAGTGTGAATGACAGTATAAAGTCAATAAATTTGGGTTATTATTTATTGATCTAAAAGAAAAAAAAGTGTCACATCACCCAGGATTTTTAAGTAGAATCATCCCCCTGGATATGACATCATCTGATCTGAAGAAAACACAATGATATACGTGATACCTATAGTTACAAGTACAACTGATGCCAACACTAGTCCACTATTATTACTACTCATAGGTACTAGTACTGAGCATTTGAGCAATTAATTACAATATAGCTTCTGTCCAGACATGGACCAGAATGACCAGTATTACCAGTTTACTCCTATGGTTGGTTTATTCCTTCACTGGAAAAACGATATTCTATCATTTTGTTAATTAGACGTACAATAATGAGAAACATCTATTTTCAGAAAACATGAAAGTTTAGTGAAATAAAAATTCAAGTGAAATTTAAAATGTTTTATTTCCAAACAGAGTGCAGAAGTTGTTTACTAAACTCGGTCGAGACCAAGAACCATATTTGGCAAGACCAGTAGCCGAGAGCGAGACAAGTCCAAGTCAAATACCTGCGAGTCTGAGACAAGTCTGAGACCCTAAAAAAACAGTCTAGAGTCCAAGACCAGACTCAGTAACTCCAGTCCTGGCCAGTTGTTACATAACCAAATGACAGTTTATAGTCGTTACCTTCTCCTGGACTATACAGATATTTTTTTTACTAATATCTGCATCGAATCAGATGAAATGCTTCACATCGACCGATTACTCCATGTTTAAGTAAATGGTGATTGTTTTTTGATCTTCAGTTGTGCGTTTTATGAAGATAAGGATCATTACACATTGTCACAATGTCAAACTTTATACAATACAACAGTTATCACGACTTAAAAACAATTAATCATGGTGAAAATTCGACATTTGTGTACTTCTTTCATAAATGCCGCCATTTTTAAAAGGATTCGCATTGTTTTCTGGGAAGTTTCTCGTACCCCTCTGTTTGGAGTCTGCCTGTGGAAAATCTCTGTTTTAAAGGGGTATAAAGCCCTCCCCCTTCCCCCTCCCCCTACCCCTCTGCCTTCACCTGAATTGACACACCCCTACCCCTACACGTGGACGTGCAACATGGAGGGGAAGGGCTCAGGGGTGAAATGGGATTGAGCCAACCACTGCTCAGTTTGTTTCAGTCTGCATGTTATCCACTTTTCCGCTTCTTTAAGTTATGACAGGACTACACTCTCCTTTTCCTATAAGCCGCACATCTTCCGAAACTTCAATAGATTTTTTTTTTCATTTATTTATTTATTTTATTGTTGAGGGATGAGGATAAGCAGCGTTACAAAATACTTATCACTGTGGGAACTGTCTGAACTATCCTGGTGCAAATCTCTCTTTCTCACCACGTACTACACACACACACACACACACACACACACACACACACACACACACTCCATCCCGTCTGTAAATTTCCTAAAGATTAGCTTCTTTTATGTCCAGTGAATGTCTCTAGTGGGCATGAAAAGCCTCGTCCTTCATCGCGGACACAGATTAAGCTAATTCACACAGCAGCGCAGGGCCTAATGCCTAATCACTATGCTGCGCCGGCAGAACAGAACAGTCTTTATACTGGTGGTAGCTGTGAGAGGGCGAGAGAGACAGGGAGAGAGAGAGAGAGCAAAGGGGGAAAGCTAGCCGCCGGTGCCTATTGATCGGACGGAGGGGCCACTGGCAGGCGTCCACAGGATGGAGTGCTGACGACAGTCCAAAGAGCTGCTGGGATGAGCTGGTCCGACAGTTGCCTTATAGAGGACTGCTGATGAGAAGGAAGAGTTTGAATTATAGTTCTCCTCCTGCTAGCAGTGCAGCAGGGTTAGGGAGGACTGGAAAATACTGTGACTGTTAGGAATTAGAGTTTTTTGGAAGTTCTTGACACATTATATGGGAGGAGTATTTGAGATTGAGAGGTTGAAAGTGCTTTGTATTTGGCCTCAATTGTCAGTTTGTTTCACTAAAGTCTCTTCTGCAGAGGTGGAAGTAGTATCTGAGTAAAAGTACTTCCTTTGCTGTACTTTACTACAGTTTTTAGGTGTCTGTACTTGAGTATTTTTCTGGTGACTTTTTTGTATAAATGTCTGTACTTTATACTCTGTACATTTATATAAATATCTGTACTTTATACTCTTTACATTTATATAAATATTTGTACTTTATACTCTTTACATTTATATAAATATCTGTACTTTATACTCTTTACATTTATATAAATATTTGTACTTTATACTCTTTACATTTATATAAATATTTGTACTTTATACTCTTTACATTTATATAAATATATGTACTTTATACTCTGTACATTCTCAGAATAGACTCATTACTTTTTCAAACTAGACAAATGTGACAGTATGAAAAATTCATAGTCGGAAATCAGAAATTATGACTTACTATATCATCATTTTGACTTTTTATTTCATAATTATAACATTTTTCTCATGTTTACTTTTTTCCTCATAATATTGACCTCTTTCTCATGATTTTTAAAATCATAGTTATGCTTCTTTTTTTTTTAAATTACTTGAAATGACTTTTTTTTTAAATTATGACTTGAAATTTTCCACATTTTTCTGAATCTACACAGTAACTCACTTTTTAAAGGCTTTATTTTTTGATACTTTTGAAACTTTAGATTTTTTTCCTGTTTAAGTATTATTTCATCCATGCCAAAAATGCAGTTTTACTTTATTACAATTGAGAAATTGTACTTTTTTTTTTTTTTACTTCAGTAAAGCAGTGGAATCAGTACTTCTACTTTTACCAGAGTATTTTTTCACACCAGTAGCTGTACTTCTACTTAAGTACAGAATGTGAGTACTTTGAATACCTCTACTCTTCTGTCCGTCATACTGAATGTGATTCCTCATAGAGTTGAAGTGATTAATTGAATAAATTATTTGACTGATCAATTAGCACTTGACAGAACTTGGCTCAGGCTGGAATATGTCTTTGCAAATAGAATTATTGACTTTAAGGGAAAGTTATACCCCCCCCCCCCCCCTTAAACTTCATCTTCATTTCCAGATTCATGGAATAATTACGTAGAGGCTGATGTTCAGGTTTCTCTAGGTATTCTAACCTACACTTTAATGGTGGCATTGGTCATTTCAAATCTCATGTAGATATGGATGATGTGAGAGTGAATGCTTCATCTATCTATAGCTGTGGAGAAAATTAACAGACCACTGCAATTACCTCTGAAATCAACATGTCTGTATCCATGACAACCCTTCACTTCCTGCGTCTGATGAATTCCACCACAAACGCACCTTATTCAACACTTCCATCCATGTCTTGGCGTAACTCAGGGGTCTTAAACTTATTTTCTTCAGGGGTCACATTCAGCCTGGGCTGGACCAGCAAAATGAAATCCTAATAATCTATCAATAACGACTACTCCAAATTATTTAGCCATTGTTTTAGTGCAAAAAACCCCCCCATTATATTATGAAAGTACTATTATAAATTATCCAAATGCAAAAAAGTACAATTTCCTAAGAAAAATAAGTGCAATTTTAACAACATTCTGCCTCAACTTACTTGTTGTTGTGTTTTTCCACCATATATTGATGTCTGACCTTTTCCCTGCGTTACAACATTAGTATTGTGTTGTTTCAATATGAATATGAACGTGTCTTCTTTGCATTATTGGACGTCTGGAAACACCTGCATCTCTTGTTATTTTGACCATATGTCATGTTCTGCAAATGCATGTTCTAAATAACATTTTTATTTGGAATTTGGGAGAATTATTGTCGGTAGTTAAGAGAATAAAGCAAACAAAAAAGTCATTATTTAAATAAATGCCTATAAGTGGTAAAAATCAGAGAAAATGAAGATTTTTGCAACGGTCCCATCAACTAATTATGACCTTTTTCTGATAATTTTGACTTTTTATCTCATAATTTAACTTTTTATTTCATTATTTAGCCTTTTTCTCATAGTGTAGAATTTTTTAATCCTAATTATGCTTTTTTTTTTTTTTTAAATGTCTTCTGTGTTAAGTGGTAAAAATCAGAGAATGTGAACATTTTTGCAGTGCCCCCCCCTTCTACCCACCCACACACACCCACAGAATGAATGAATGGATTGTTCGAAACTATATTTTAGCATTACAATCCAAACTGTATGATGCATTTCACACAGCATCATCCTTTTTATAATTGATTGTGGACTTTTACCTGCGTCAGGCTGTTATTATTATTTTATAGGCCTTGAAAAACCCACTATCCTTGGAACTAGATAAAACCTTTCAGTATCGTCCAGTCATTTTCATCCTTTCTGCCTTCACTTGTTCCTGGTATTTAAATAATGAGCTGTAGAACAGAGTAGGGAGCGTGGACACTGTCCTCCTCCAGTGGTAACTGAAGCATCGGTCATTGAGAGAGACAGCGAATCACTACGAGGTATAGGAGTGCTATTCTGCTTTTCAATCTGACCTTTGACCTCTGAATTAAAGCAGACACAACATGCAGTTCTTCCACAGTGTTCATGCATTGTTTTAACAGTGACATAGACATTATATATCAGCTGATTGCACAATAGGTTTGCTTTTTTATTTTAGTTTTTATTTTATTTTTTTAATAGTTTTTAGATGTATAGTCAAGGTGTACATGTATTAATTATATTATACGTGACCTTCCAGCACAAAAGCAGTCAGAAGTTGCACAGCAGTAGTTTTAGCTATAGCCTCAAATACAAATGTAAAGAGTATAAAGTACATATATTTCTATAAATGTAAAGGGTATAAAGTACAGATATTTCTATAAATGTAAAGAGTATAAAGTCGATACCTAAAACAAATCTAAGTATAGTAATGAGGTACTTTTATTTAGTTACTTCCCACCTCTGTTCATAAGTAGGTCTTGTACAGTAGACACATAAGCATAGCCTATTTATAACTGTAACACGAATAAAAGAAAAACAAAGATATCCCTAGAAACAGTCAAGAGACAAATATAAAACATGAGAAACCAGAGAGAGAGAGAGAGAGAAAGGCATTGGAAAGGGGGAAAAAAAGCTTTGATTTAGGCTTTGATGTCCTTGAGCTTTGTTATCACCCATCTCTGTGCTATACATTCCCTGAAAATGAAATGTGAATGGGCCCCAGGCAACTGGCTGACATTTGATCCATACTTGCCAATTGCATTGATTGCATATTCATGGATAAGGGAGAGGTGCTAATTGACAGCCTCGGTGTGGTCATCAATCTGCTGACTTCATACTTATGTTGGTGACAAGATGTTCATAAAGCTGCTTAATGACATAAGAAAGCCTTATTATGTGTTACAGCTAATGGACAATTGTGTAACATCCTCATTAAAGGAGGACTGTTCACAGATTACATACATGTTATGCACCATTACATCTGTGTTATCACTCTTTATCTCCTCAGGGTGCGACAGTACACACTGCACCAACATTACATCCTCACATGGTCCTTCCACATCATGTTTTTTTTTTTTTTTTTTTTTTGCTTGTATGTGTTCATGTGAGTCAGTCATAAGCCAAGGCTGATTATAAGTGTCTGCTGCTGTTATTAATCAGAATGATAATGAAATACATTAGCTTTTTTGACCCATCTGGAATATCTTTACTCGTGCCAGTGACGCCTGCAGTCACTTTGGTTGTTGACTTGTCTCCTCTTTTGATTTTTTTTATATATTATATCCAACAGATTTTTTTACAAGAAATATTAGACTGGAAATGTATTTTCTTAGGAGAGGAGTCCACATTGATAATGAAAGTCATTTTTGAAATATGAGCTCTTGCAGTGCAAATCTGTCTGGAACTGAAAAATAAAATGAAGCAAATCAATTAATTTTTCCAGTTTTACATCATGGTATGAGTTTAGATTTACTGAGTACAGGGTTTTCTTTTTATTTGGTCCTTTTTTTTTTTAAAAATTCATTTTAGTTCTTTGGTTGAGACTACAGTGTTTCCCACAGACCAAGTGGTGTTGTGTGGCACTAGGGGAGCAATAGCCCCCCCCCCCATTAAGATATTATTATTACCTCCGCCAAGGGGGTTATGTTTTTGCTGGCGTTTGTTTGTTGTACAAGACAACTCAAAAACTTATGGATGGATTTTGATGAAGTTTTCAGCGTAGGTTGGTAATGGGGAGATCTGGAAATGATTAGATTTTAGTGTTGAGTGCTTTTCTAGTTATTATTATTATTATTGTTATTGTTGTTATTGTTGTTAGATGTATTAAATTCAGATTCATTTTTCTGTCTGTCTGTCAGCAGGATTACGTAAAAAGTTCTGAACAGATTTTGATTAAACTTTCAGCAATGAGAGACAATGGGTCGAGAAAGAACCCATTAGATTTTGTGCAATGAAGGTCAAAGGTCACTCTAAAGGTCAACAGGTAAAACACATCAGTAGTAATATCTCAGGATTCAGACAAGATAGAATCTGGTGGGTTTTTTTTCATTCTCATGATCTGACCTTCATACATCAGATGGGTCAACACCTATAACCCTAACCTTTGACCCCTAACCTTCAGACATCAGATGGGTCAACACCTATAACCCTAACCTTTGACCCCTAACCTCCAGACACCTATGGCTCCACATTTTGACATCGTATGGCATCAAACCAATGGTGTATTTGCAAACTTTGTGACCTTGACCTTAAATCAGGGTTATTGGCACATTTTATCAAATCTCACTCATATTGATGCATATAATAAAATCTTTAGCGACCACATGTAACGGAAAATAATATCCTGTTTTAATTTGAAATCCCATTTGAACAATGTCTTAGTTAGTTAGTACATTTAAACATTTTCCTCACATCATTGAACTTTTTTTTGCTCTGAAACGTAGAAGAAAATTTGTCGCTGACATTATTTATGTATTATATAATTCTTATTATTATTATTTAATGTGGCCCCTGAACTAAAATGACTTTGACCCCCCTGCTGTACAGTATCACATGCTCTTGTGCTCATTGAAAACTGTTTAAAAGACTGGTTGAACTACACTGTACAAATAAATTCTTGTCCGAAACAGGCTAGTTGTAGTTGTAGCATGTTGTGATTAAGCGAGGCTATTCATCAAAGGACATCAAGGCCTTGATTTTATCACTGGAAAGTCCTTGAGCAGGACTGAGTCTCTCACAGCTCTTGGGAATATAGCGTTGGGTTTGTTCCTGACCCTGACCTTTCTGTGAGGCTCTTTTAATAGACTGCATACTATTTATACGAATGTTTTAAAGGGTTAATATGTAAGATTTGTGCTGAGAAGTGGTTACTAACCCCACTTTTATCTTAGTTCCTTCCATCCATGATCGCAGTTTATCCATTAATTTTATACTAAAGAAGAGTTTGGTTTTTTTTCAATCTAAATATATGATGTGCACTCTTGTTTTTAAATGCATCTTTTCGTCTCCTCTATAATTATAACAGCAGGCAATGCTAGCTGCAGTGAGCATTGAAAATGAGTAGAACAACTACCTTCCAGCTCAACACAGAATCACAAACTTCACATGTAGGACATACACAAGCATTTTTAAGAATTAAAACAAACATTTTAACATCATTGCCAAATGTTGCATCGGATACATAATAGTGATTCTACATGTTTTTGAGCTTTAAACAGAAACATATGACTATTAGTACGATTACATGGTGTTTTTTAATTAAAAAATATTTATTTAGAATAAAATAATTCAGAATTAAAGCTATTTCTTTGATGTTTACATAGACATATTTATTCCAAATAAAGGTTTCAGCTGTTTTCTGGACTTTAACAGCTGGACGTACAGAGGGTTCTGATTGGACTGAACATCTGCACGTCTCCTGGAAGAAAACAATCATGTCCACTTCTTGCGTTGCTTTCATTTAGACTAGCAACATGTTAGACCAGATACTACATGTGATTTTTGCATTTATTTTTGTGATGATTAGGAAGCAGCAGCTCGACTGAATCAACGCATTCGTCATCGTGACAAGACCAGGAGCATGTGCAGAACGATGGGAATAAAGTTAAAGAGGAATTAAGTGTTTACATAGTTGACAAATGATCTAATTCTGAATTAAGATCAGAATAAACCAGTGACTTTATTTGGAATGAATGTTAATTTGGACTTATCATTTTCAGCTGGAGTTTGGTGTTTATTTGTTCGTCTTAAAGCAGAATTAATTAATCAGGAATAAAAAGTCCCATGTAAACAGGGCTAATGGGGTTCGACATGTGAGTAGAGATAATACACATAAAAATGGGCACATTTGTAAAAACAAAAGAACAACTGAAGAAGACCTCCTTTCTTCTGTCAAATGTTCATGTGACAATGAGGGAGCGTCTGTGTCGTGAAATCAGTGTGTTCAGTGCATCCATCCTTCAGTCTGCCAAAGCTCATTCATTTTTGATGGATCAACATGAATCCTTCCTCTTACTCTGTTTACACCGAGCAGACTGTTTGGAACCTCCACTTAGAATATTTAGCATCACAAAACCAGGGTCTTAATCAGTTAGTTTGTTTTTCAGTTTGAATCAGAAATAATATAATAAAACACAATATAAAAGACACTAAACCAGACGGCAGATCTGCTCAGTTATCAGGAGATTTAAGAGGCTCCAGGGCTTCATTTCCCTGTGGAAAACCATTGTATGACACTATGGAAAAGTAGTGAAAATACTCTAAATATAGCGCACACACACTTGAGTAGATATTGATTTTTACGCGGCTGTTTCTCAGGTGATAAAACTGGTGCAAAGACTCAAATTAACCCTTTCAGCAGCTCATGTGATTCTACACAAGTGTCTGATTTGAGAAGGTTGTCTTTCAAATCCCTCTGTATGACGGTACTACAACCAATCAGTGTAATCTTTAGGATGATGTAGTTAGAGCGCCGGAATGTTCACGGAGGAGTCTGGAGAAAGTTAGGAATGACTAAACAAAATGGTGGATTATGGAGCTGAACGACTGTTGTCGCTTCTGTAAAAAGAATTTAAAGATTGTTGACGTTTTCTCACATTCTTCACTCATCTGTGATAAAAATAAATCTACACCTGTTGTTGTTCTTCTTCTATGGTTGTTTACGCTTGTTTCTCTCTGAATTGCTGCAGCTCTGTCGTCACTTTATTAAGCCCCGCCCTCTGACTCTATACTTCACTGTGATTCGTCGGCCAGTTTCTGGGAAATTAGCCAAAAATTACATTGAGCAGAACTAGACTACTATGGGGTGTGAAGAGTGGTGAGGGTACGCAGTGGTCACATCGCAGGTTCTGCAAAGTAGGAGGCA
The DNA here is from genome assembly GCA_020466265.1 of Siphamia tubifer. NCBI lineage: Eukaryota > Metazoa > Chordata > Actinopteri > Kurtiformes > Apogonidae > Siphamia > Siphamia tubifer. The sequence continues at coordinate 36,483,539 of CM035802.1, read as the reverse complement.
AATGAACTCAGCATCTTCTCTTATTTGATTTGAATGATTTGAATGATTTATTTCGAACATGTGCAAAGTGCAACAATAATCAATACAGCAATAATAATAATAATAACAATGACATGTCCAAAAAGGAGTAGGATGAAGCATAAGTTTATTTAATTCTACCCCTTCTTCACTTCCCCAATAACCTAAATTCATCTTATAGTAATATAGTGCATAGTACAAAAATGATGATAAATAAAATAACAATACCAATAATCAATAACTGAACTACTAAACATAGACATATATACAAAAAACAAAACAAACAAAAAAAACAACTAAAAACAAATGAGCAGATAGGAAAGTAGGTAACAAATAGTTTTTTTTGTTGTTTGTTGTTTTCTTTTTTCCTCCCTTCCTTCTTCTTCTTTTCACTTTTTTTCTTCCCTTTTTTTTCTTTCCTTTTTCTAAGTTGTCTGCATTTAGCTCTTATTTTTTATTTTATTTTATTTTTCAATTCATTCACTTATTTTATTTATTTATTTATTTATATCTTTTAACCCCACAGAGGGGGAGTCAACAGTGCTCGACATCAGTGCATATTATTTCAAGGCTTCCTGACACATATTCCATCATCCACCAATCACAGTGTTTTCTAACCATTTTAGAGTGAGGTGCTGTTAACGACGTTAAAAAATGAGCAACGATCAACAGAAAATCACCATAAACAAACACTTAGTGCTCGACACAACAGACCCCACCCCCTTACACATGTTTTACCTGATTCGCCCTATGTCTTATCATTGTGAAAATAAATTTTTTGGTGACTGTGACCTTTGACCTACATTTACCAAAATGTAATGGCATCTATTCTGGACCATATTAGATTGTTCCTAGAAATTTCATTAGATTAGACATTAGATTAGTCTTTATTGTCATTGTACTGGGGGGGTACAATGAAATTTGAGGGTGCTCACGTGGAGCTACAGTTACACCACAAATTTAAAAAGCAGGACAGAATAAACATAAGGGGACAGAATAAAAACGACATAACAAAAACCAAATTAGGACTTAATAAAGGCAGAGGTAAAAAAACCAAAAAAACAACCTGTGATAGTGTAATAAAATAGCCTAGGATCTAGTCTGTCCCCAGTGGCCACAAATGGTATTTGCTACGGGGAGACAGACTAGACAGCCTAGGATCTGAAAATCCAAAATGTACCGGGCCAATCAAATCGCGAGGGGCGGGATTGGAGCCCGCCCTGCCTCATGACGACACAAATACGACACGTAATGTTGTAGTCGCAGAGACGTAGCAGCTAGCAAGCAGCTAGCACACATTGCCGTAACACCAGTTGCTAGCTGCTAGACAACATGGCTCATCACCAGGAACAACCATTCGAGCTGGCTTTGGCAGCAACGCTAGGTGATTTAAAATTACAGTTTTCCCTGCGAGAGGAGCAGAAAACGACACTTAAGCTGTTTTTGGAAAAAAGGGACGTTGTCGGAGTTTTGCCCACCGGGTATGGCAAAAGTTTGATTTATCCAACTTGACAGACAGCGGTTATCCCGCCCACAAATTCGCCTAGACTTTCTAGACTCTCCCCGTAGCAAATGCAGTTTGCGGCCACTGGGGACAGTCTAGATCCTAGGCTAGTAATAAAATAAAATATATATAAATATAAAATATATGTGCTGGAAATGTGTCCAGTATTTTTATTTTTTTTGCGTAAAGCTGCTGAGTATCAACCAAACAGACAGACAAACACATAGACACAACCAAAAATAATACCCCTCTCCCTTGTTGGGGGTTAAAAAGAAAAACAACTTCGGTTATCTATAATAATTTCAGCTCCTATAGAAGGATAATACACAAAGATGTACTGTGTTGACGTGCATGTATGTTATGTTCATGTGAACCTACTGTAGAGTCTATTGCCTGGGGAAGTACATTGTAAGATGCTATAGTGTTTCTTTGTGCTGATATGACACAGTCTTCCTCCTCAGCATCATTAGTGCATCTCACCATCTGCTGACCTTGACATAAAAGCTGGAAAAGATGAGGAAAATTATTATTTAGAGGGCAAAGTAGCAGACTTTGAAATCCTTTATTAGAACCTAATGGAGTGTGCGGCTAACGTTTGGCTGCTTTACATTTTTAGAAGTACCAATTGGCAGAGTTTAATTTTGGCAACAAAGGTGAATGTATAATGACTTGAGGAAAAGACAGATGTGTTTAAAGCTAAAGAAAAATGCTTTTACATTCTCCACAGACATACATAAGTCTAGCTGTTCTACACAAGTACAATGAGAATATTCATATTTGTATAAAATGCAACAAACTCAAAGGTGATTGTTTTTTTTTTTTTTAAATCGTTGTATATGGGAGTGTGAACCAGAGGTGTGACCAGAATGGCATGTGTGAGTGGGGAGTTAGTCACCTGGGGGGGGCAGAAAACAACACCTGAAAAATCTGTGGGAAACCGAAAAACCTACAATTACTAGGCCCAATAGATTTTTTTTTTAAATTATTATTATTTTTTTTAAATCGTTGTATATGGGAGTGTGAACCAGAGGTGTGACCAGAATGGCATGTGTGAGTGGGGAGTTAGTCACCTGGGGGGGGGGCAGAAAACAACACCTGAAAAATCTGTGGGAAACCGAAAAACCTACAATTACTAGGCCCAATAGTCTAATAATAATAATAATTAAATTAGGTAATTAAAATATGGTCACACTAGCATTAATTGTGACAGTCAATTTTGTTAACAGTGTGGATTTTTTTTATGAAATTTGTTTTTCTTTTTTTTTTTTTGTATGATGCATGTAACCATCAGCAAGCTATCAACTAGTATTCAGATAAAGTCAAATCTTGCCCCTATTTTGTGCCAATCTCAAATTTCTATGACAACCCGTTCTTCAATTAGAGCCAATAATGACACCTTGACCTTTGTACATATACATCAATGTGTGTAATATTATAATATATCCAGTATTGGTTAAGTAAGAGCGTGATATGTCTATGTTTGACACACAAACAGTGTTACACAAGTTAATTTTGTGACATGTCACTTTTCACCTCCAGAGATCTCAAAAACTATTGGTCGTAGGTGATAACATCAATTATAAGAATTATAGAAATCTTCATTCTGCATGGTTTGGTACCAACCTGAAAGTTCTGTGACCCTCTGTTATTGAGTTAGAACTGATAATGTGAGTTTGACCTTTTTTACTTAATTGTGACCTTTGACCTTTATTCAAATGGAAAATTGCATCTGATATGCATTCGCTATATATATATATATATATATATATATATATATATATATATATATATATATATATATATATATATATATATATCACCATGTAATTTCATGGTGATATCTCAAGTATTGAGTAATAGCATGATACGTCTCTGCGGAGACACACACACTTTTCAAACTGAGAGAAAATAAATAGGATGTCAGAGGAACTTATATGTTAAAAAAAACTAAAATATCGAGGACAAACCTTAAAGAAAGATTTTTATCTGCCCCTGGGGTAAATGTATGGAACCAAGTGGACACTGAACTCCAAAAGTGCACCTCCGTCCCATTATTTAAGAAAGCCTATAAATAAATAAATATATATATATATATATATATATATATATAGATTTGACTGTGCAGAAATTGTGACAAATTGCCCAGTTCCTACAGTCACTCATTCAGTGATGACTTGAACATCTTTATTAAAAACACTATAGACTGTCTTTGTTTGTTTTTTTTCTCCTTCACTGTTCTCCCTGTATTTTAAACATCATGTATCTGCTTTTGAAATATTTTTTTTCAGTCTTGCTTGCATTCGTACATGTCAAATATGAATAAGGTGGTCATAAAAAGCTTTACCTTTCACCCAAAGCCTTTTCGGTCACTTTTATTTTTTGTTGTATACCTGCTTCTGTCGCCAATTGATTTGGGTTTTTTTTTCAACCGAGGCAAATAAAGCAAACAAACAAACAAACAAACAAACACAGTGATTACAATAATCTCTCCCAACCAACAGCGGAGGCGAGATTAAAAAATATATATATTTGGGGGATTTTTTTTTTTTTTCTCCCCAAATCAGTGACCTCAAGATGCCATTAAGAAAAACAGGGACAAGTTCAGACAGTTGGGAGACTTCCGACTTCTGAATTGTCCTTGAACATTTAATTTTCCTTTCAGTAATGGTCCCTTCTTTACCGTTAAAGGGAAGAAAGAAAAGTTGTCCAGCTTTAACAATCTTTTGGATTTATGGCTCGATTTCCACTGATGCCACATGTAGTAAAAATATATGGGCTCATAGTACAGGAGGGCGGTAAAAGGTAAAACCATTCACCGATTGCTGTGTATTGTATATCATAGTGATTAGTGGACTTAGAGGAGCGTAGTATGAAGAAGATTGGGGGGGGGGGTCCAGTAAGGTTGTAGTGCTGAGTGTGTGCATGAAAAAGAGAGAGAATGAAAAGCATAGAGAGGTGTTTGCTTCTGTCACCGCTTCTCCTCCCATCTTCTAATGAGCTGCAGATGGGACTCCCTCTATCACCACCTCCTCCTCCTCCTCCTCCTCCTCCTCCTCCTCCTCCTCCTCCTCCTCCTCCTCCTCCTCCTTCACCCCATTATCCACCTTCCTTCAAACTCCAGTCTTTGCTACAGGAGAAGAAGATGAGAAAAAGAAACAAAGAGAATGTAGATGAAGAGATGTGACGGAAGAGGAAGTCATTTAACCCTTTAAACGTCCCATGGCCACATATACATAAACTGAACTACAAAAACAAATGGAGAAAAATGACCTTAAATTCTGTTGTTGTTCAGTCCCAGTAGTTGACGGTAGATTATTGGACACGAGGCAGTGATTGTTACTGTATATTAACTAGGTTTACAAATACTACAGTGGGACTGATGTATGGATTAATTCTGCTACTGTTTAGTGACTGGGAATTTAGACTTTTTATCATGATTTTGACTTTTATCATAATTGTGACATTTTATCATTAATTTGACTTTTTATCATAATTTTGACTCTCTCTCTCTCTCTCTCTGTCTCTGTCTCTGTCTCTCTCTTTCTCTCTCTCTCTCTCTCGCTCTCTCTCTCTCTCTCTCTCTCTCTCTCTCTCTCTCTCTCTCTCTCTCTCTCTCTCTCTCTCTCTGTCTCTGTCTCTGTCTCTCTCTTTCTCTCTCTCTCTCTCTCGCTCTCTCTCTCTCTCTCTCTCTGTCTCTCTCTCTCTCTCTCTCTCTCTCTATCTCTCTCTCTCTCTCTGTCTCTCTCTCTCTCTCTCTCTTTCTGCCCCCCCTCTCTCTTTAAACAGCCGCTGTTATCATCTACAAGATGAGTGTTGTTTGACTAAACCTGTCATGGACAGACAGTCTGATATAATTGCTTTATTACAATTATAGGAGTTAACCACATTTATTTTGTGTAACCTTTCATCATTATTTCTACATCATTCTCCATTATTTGCGATTTGACTGGTGCACTTAATAACATCATCTTGTTCTCTCTCATCACCTATTCTAGTCTGTGATTATCATTTATTTATAGAATTCTTTCTATAATAAGGCTATGTTAGTTTTGGTTATTTATGTTGTATCTGCCATGTGTGGTTTGTGTCTACAATAGATTTTTTCTCCAGTATTGAATGACAGTAAATGGTTATTTTATATAAAAATACTGATACTATAACCTTTTACTGCTTTAATTATTTGCAATCATAGAAAAAAAGTGCTTGTGTTGTGACTGTTACTTTTCTAATATGGCATTAAACAATAACTGTGATGCAAATTAATGTCATTGGGTTTAATTTTTAGAATGGTAATTAAGAAAAAATCTCCAATCTCAGGCTTGTGAATAATTGTTTTGACTCTGCGACTTATTAGTTATTGCAGTGAACAATCAAAAAAAAAGTTTCATTAAAATTAATTACAATTATATTTATTCATTTTTGTTCATTTATTTTAATGTATTAATTATGTATTCTTTCTTTGTTTTTCTTTGTTCATTAATTGATTAAAATTTTATATACATTTTTAAAATTTTCATTCATTTATTTGTATTTATTTTTGTTTCACTTTTTTAATTAGCATTTTTATTTATTTATTTATTTTGATTTGTATTAAAAAATTTTATTTATTTGACTATTTTACATTTTCATAATGTATTTTTTAAATTAATTTTGTAATTTTATTTCAGCTACAAGAACAATGACACACAAACGTATCTGTTTGTCCTTCTGTGTCGTCGTCGAACTGCTGTACTCTTTCATATCGCAATATATATCGCAGGGTTAAAAAAAATCGCACTGTCAGTTTTCTTTAATATCGTGCAGCCGTGGTAAAATTCCCATCCATGTGTTGATCCACACATTCATGTTCATTCATTCATTGTTCCAGGGGTTTTTACATGATGTCAGTCTTCAGTATTTCAGGTGAGGTGGATATTTGTTTGACATAATAACATGTTACGTGACATGAAGTGCCGTGGTTTTGTTGCCTTCATCTACAGAAACATAGTATTATCTGTCTGGCTGGTCAAGAGGGAAATAATGTGTTTGATATGATGTGAACACCTGCGCCTCAGTGTGCGTGTGGATGAGTATTTGTCTTTATTTTATTGTCAGTTCTTTTAATCCACATGTCTTTTCTCTGTGCAAACGGAGCCACACAGTGTCAGTGATATGAAACCCATCCAATCAGCCTTTACTTATTGTCCAATAATCAATGTGTGTTTGCAGCAGATACTGTACATCTACAATATTATTACCTTTTAGCCTTGGTAAGTTCTGTTCTGTCACATGTTTCATGTCCAATAGATAAATAAACTTCTAGAAAAAGAATTACATTATACTGAGGCATGAATCACAGTAGAGCTGCACGATTGACATTGATATTTTTTAACCCTGTGATATATATATATATATAGATATGGTCGACACAGAACATACGTTTCAGTGTCGTCCTTCCTGGAGCCCAATGAAATAAATAAAATTAATACATATATCATTTTAAAAATGTCAAAATAAATAAATCAATTAATAAGAAAAACAAATGAAAAGAAAAAAAAATCCACATAGCTGGCACTTTTGGTTTTGGGCGATTTTCTCTTGTTGGTTTTGAGTGATTTTCTTTTGGGCGATTTTCTTTTGGGTGGTTTTCTCTTATTTGTTTTTGGAGTAATATTCTCTTGTTGATTGTGGGGTGATTTTTTTTTTTCTCTTGTTGGTTTTGGGGCGATTTTCTCTTGTTGGTTTCTCATTTTTCAGTCTTGTTACCATAGTAACTCAGTCTAAACTGCTTCAGAATGATAGTGATGTGCTCAGTGTGTGTCAGGTTCTATTGATCTCATTCATCTACTACATTAACAGGTCATGTGACTATTGCGAACATGTACAAACAATATATTGTGCAGCTCTAGTCGAGACTTAACTTTTCCATTATTCTGTGTCTGCAGTGCAGGTTAAATTTTAATATCACAGACAGACTGAGCCGTGGTCAAACAATATATTGTGCAGCTGTAAAGCACAGACTTTATTTACTTAAGGGTCCATTTTTGTCAGTGCAGGAAGCATCTTAACATATGGGTGGATTCAGAAGCCATCAGGGGGGAAGTGAACCATAGTGAATTAGAATTTAATACCTGGAAGGCAAAGGCTGGGGCAGTAATCCACCCACAGCCAGCTCATTTACGGAGGTGATTTTTATGAAAGGACGAAGGACGCCACAAGGACAAGTGAAGCAAACTATCCTGACTGTTGAAGAGGCAGTTTGTATACGACACTTATATGGCTCCTGTCGACTGACTTTCATCTGCTTTCATCTAGTTTCCTTTTAGACAGTGGCATAAGAGGTTTTTTCATATTTTGATATGAATATAACTGATTGTATGTGTAGTTTGGCACTATAAAGTACCATGCTTGGCCAAAAAAAACCCAAAAATGCCCATCTGGATTTAATAAAGTAAATAGAATAAAGCCTCCCATTTGGATAATTGATGTCAATTTTATTATGTTTAATATGGAAACAAGTTATTTAACCCCAGCTAATGCAGTGAGTAGCTTTTCATTTATTAAACAACCATCAAAAGCATAAAGATTAGACTGTGTTTCAATGGCAAAAAAAGTCATGTGATCTGATGAGTCCAGATTGACCCTGTTCTGGAGGCGAGATTTTATTTTTTTCTTCCTAGGATGGTGACGGAGTGATTTACATTGATTATTGGTATTGTTATTATTCTTATTGTTATTATTTTATTATTATCATCATTTTTGTACTATGCACTATATTGCTATAAGATGAATTTAGGTTATTGGGGAAGTGAAGAAGGGGTAGGATTAAATAAGCTTATACTTCATCCTACTCCTTTTCGGACATGTCATTGTTATTATTATTATTGTTGTATTGATTATTGTTGCACTTTGCACATGTTCGAAATAAATCATTCAAATCAAATCAAATACGTATACCACACCTTGAACTAATTTAATTGGTCGCCCAACTCAGTAGACTCGTGCAGCAACACTGACTGAATCACCGAACAACAGATTAGCTAGCTAGCTAAATTAATACATATGAGTTAGCTATTTAATTTATCAATAATATTTTGTTTTTATTCATCATGCGTTGATGCCAGCAGCCAGGAAAGGAAGAAGTAGAAGCAGTGACAGGAAAATGTTTACTTTCGGAAGTCAAGCTAGCTAATCTGAGTTTAGGCAATGGAGAGGCTAAGTCCCGCCCTTCTACTTCTGGTCCATGGGTGCTTAGCTCACAAAAAATTTGAATGGAAGTGAATGGAGTGAGTCAAGCACAATTTTGATTCTGTTTGACAAGTGCCAGGCGTATAGTCCAAATTATTTAAGGGTTTTACTCGTTAACAGAAGCAGTTGAAACACACATCAATATATTTTAACATTTTATTTTCCATTGAATAACGTTCATTAATTTACCGATCTCAGGTCCCATGAGCCTCCTGGAAGGGGCGGAGACTCAAGCGCTTACATTGAATAAATTAGACAAATACAAGCTCCTTGATTTTCAGCAAAAAAAATATTATAATTACCTTCTGTCCTGGAAGCGACGGCCTCACTGTCAGTTTTCCTCTTTTTATTTACAGGCGCCATTAATGAGAAGGGTTCACGCCAAAGTTAGAGTGGTGCTGCCACCATGAGGCCAAAGGAGGAACTGCACGTTGAAACTTTTACTATTACCGTATTTTCCACACTATAAGGAGCACTGTCAATGAATGTTCACATATGAGGCACACTGGACTATAAAGCACATCAAGGAATGTCAAAATTATGAGAGAAAAAGTCACATTTATGAGATCAAAAAGTGAAAATTCCACGTCATGAACCACAACCAGAATTAATCCATATGTACGGCACTGTCGTTTTTGGAGAAAATTAAAGTCTTTTAAGTACGGAAAATACTGTATGTATTTATTATGTTGGACAGTCTGAACGGGCCATAAATAATAAATTATAAAACTGAAGGTGCAGGGCCGTATGAATTCTGACCACGAGCTGGGATTGGCCCCCAGGCCAGACTTTGAGCACGCCTGACAGACTGAGTACTGGTCTGAATGCAACCCACAGGATGAAGAGTGTGGAGTAAGTGGTTTTCTTTCCCCAGACCGTGTATCTTATTTAGTGGATGTATTTGTCATGATGTTTCCTGAATCCTGAAACTATTGATTTGCTTTGATTGTTTGCAGTCATCATGAAGAGAAACAAAACAAATAATCTGTTTTTAAGCTTGTGAAAAAAGTGACTGACAAGAAAAAATGTTTTTTTTTTTTTGTCTTCATTCTTCTCACAAACCATACATCCTCAAAATATATAGTTTCCAAAACACATCGCTTTTCTGTCCTTTATTTCAGAACACACACACACACACACACACACACACACACACACACACACACACACACACACACACACACACACACACACACACAAACATTATTTCTATCTTAAAAGCTTGAGGCCAGCCAAGTGGTATAAATGCCATTCCCAGTGCCTGTGGTGGGATCAGCAAACGGACCATCAGCATCACACAGCGATCCTTATCTGCCATGTATTGCTCCGGCTACTTCCACCTGTCAATCAAATGCTTTTCCACATCCACAGAGAAGGATTTGATGGAAATGATGGAAGAGAATAAACGGGAAAGGGATTGAGATAACACCAGTATAGCCTGTTTATAGATTAGGCAACCTTATTTTATTGGCATCATGTGTAGAAATGTCTTTGTGTGTGTGTGTGTGTGTGTGTGTGTGTGTGTGTGTGTGCGTGCGCTTCTGTTTCTGGTAGAGCTGCACAATATATTGTTTGAGCATCAACATTGCAATGTATGTGTGCGGAATAGTCACATCGCAGGTCCTGCAGTTATTTTTTATTTAATTTTTTTAATTATCTTTTATTTTTTTGTCTCATTTATGTACTTATTTGTATATATATATATATATATATATATATATAAATTGTTTTTTGTCATGTATTTTTGTTTTTTTTCAGATTTTTAAAAATGTATTATATTTGTTTTTAATCATTTATTTTTTTACATTTATTTTCTTTTACTTACTTGTTTATATATGTATTTGATTATTTATTTAATTTAATTATTAATTGTAATTATTTATGTATTTTTTAAAATGTATTTTAATTCATGTATTTAATTTTATTAATTTTTTTACATTTTTTTTTATCATTTATCTATTCATTTATTTATATCATGCTGCCCTAATTTCTGGTCTGTTGTGTGGGTTGAAAATGAGAACGTGCTTGAGAAAAACTGAAAAGTGTATGTCAGAAATCACATTTTCCAAATGAAGAGGGCAACGTGAGACTAAAAAAGAAGGAAAGGGCAGATTTTTTTGGGGGGGTAAAATGGAAGCATGACGCATCACGCTGACTGAACATTGCACCAACCACCTGTAGGACACGGAGCACATAATGCGGATTGTAAAGATTTGGCTGTGAGTGAATTCAGCATGTCTGAAAGAAGAACGGCAGCTGAAATAATGTTTTGACCACAGGGCATTTTATTAGTTTGTTTATTGATGTGTGTTGACAGAGTCGAGCTCCATCCACAGTTGAGGCTCAGCTCCTGCTGTCCACATTATTCGATTTCATTTCACAGTCCCTGAGCTAACAAAGGCAGGTTTTTCTGTCTAGCTGCACATTGTGCTTGTTCCGACTACAGCTCATGTCATTGCAAGTTGTATTTTCTGTTTCCGGATATTCAGCATTTTTATTTATGCCCAGTTCTTCCGGAGGCATCCTTTGTTACGCAGCATGCCTGACAACACAATGCTTTCTTTTAACCAATGCTATGCAGATCAGGTTACGTTAAAATACAAGTGGAGCTCCCATGGATGGTTGTGAGGAGAAACTGAAAAAACATGAAGCTCACCAGGAATACAGAATGCAAAAAGATGAAGGTACATGTTTTGTTGTGTTGGCAGCAGTGGTCCATTAATTATATATCACAGATGTCCAGAATAGGGAATGTGCAGTGTTTTACGTTAAGACTCCTCCTCAGCAGGCATGCAGCGCAGGCTGGAAGAACAGACTCTGATGGAAATCAACAAACAATTGAAAATATAAGCGCTTTAACACCAACTGTTTAAAGTATTTAGGTGAAAACCTTTGAGTCATTTCCTTCTGTCTATCATGTGAAATACCAGCAGTATGCCATGTTTAAGGAAATGTAGAACAGTATGAGCAAGACTGTAAAAGACAAGATAGACGGTAGAAAGAAGGACTCGTGGGGGTTAAAAATGAAGAAGGAAACCTTATGAAACCAAATATATTTGTCCATATACTGACTATGAGCATAAAAAATATGTATATAAAAACAGAAAAATATATTGTGTCAATATATTACAATATAGTTAAAATACTTACATGTATTTAGAAATATACTTAATATATGGACACACACACACACACACACACACACACCAGTGATGTGTGAGTTGATGTACAACTGAACACTTTTTTTAACTAACCCGCCCGCAGCTCGGACCGCAATAGAAATATTTGAAAAGAACAGACCCGATCCACATTTTAAAAATGTAATCAATGGTCTTTATGAACATCACATGACCTTACTCACATACCTGCATTTATTTCCGTGTTAAAATCCAAGGTCATTGGGGTCAACAACCTGTAAAACCCAAAGACACATTTGAACCCAGTTTCCACAGAAAAGAAAACACTGGAGCCGCTCAGTGAATGTGTCCCAAACCTTACTGTTTTGTTTGGATGTTTACGGAGCGTCGCTCTCCTAACTTGACTTTCTCTCTTGCTCCCTCCATACCGTAGGTCAGGGGTTCTCAAACTTTTTTGGCCCAGGTCCCCCTTGGAGGGGTAAAATTTTTCCATGTCCCCCCTCATCCTCGCGATACTGAAAATGATAAAAAAAACCCACTTCAACAATGATTATTATGAAACAATGATAACCTTTTTTAATAGTGCTTTTGTGCAAACCAGCCACATTTTCAGGTATTATAATATAAATGAACACTTCAGAAACAACAATTTTAAATAATTTTAAAATAATAAACGGAACAAAAGACACACAAAACCGTGTGTGTGTGTGTGTGTGAGGCAGACAGACAGACAGACAGACAGAGACTTAATGAGAGGGATGAGCTTGTCAAACTCAATATAACTATCAATGTACTTTCTCTTTTTAGGGTTAGGGCGTTTGTTTTTGTCATTGTCATTTTCATTGTCATTTCTTTTACCACTTCTTGAGGAACTTGGCGGACACAAAAATCGATCCATGTTCGCTGCAGGGTGGCTAAAAGCCTGTGACTCGCTCCGTCTCAATTTAGTCAAGCTGTCGTCAAACAGCGCTGTTACTTCCGCCCGCTCGCTACAAAATAAAACTTCCGCATTTCAAAATAAAACAGCAAAAAAAAAAAAAAAAACTTTAATAATTTCGCGTACCCC
>CM035802.1:36460587-36465587 GCA_020466265.1 Siphamia tubifer | reverse complement strand
TAACACTTGTACCGTGTGAGAAGAGCATAATTCACCGGTGTCAAACATGTGGCCCTGGGGCCAAATCTGGCCCGCCAGAGGGTCCATTCTGGTCCTTTTGGATGAATTAGTGAAATGTAAAAATGACACTAAAATATTAATTATTTTAGTTGAGGTTCCACATTTAGACCATTTTACTCTCATAAAATAACAGATAGATAGATAGATAGATAGATAGATAGATAGATAGATAGATAGATAGATAGATTTTTTTTACACTTGAAGACAGCAACTGTGAGTCTGATCTCTGACCCTTTGGGTGGGTGTAAGAGGAAGAGTGGTGAAACGATGTAGTATCTTCACTCTATTAAAGGTACCACACATTAATGGGACAGTAAATCTCACACAGGGAAAAAAAAACCCTGCTCAGATGCCAACGGTATTAAATATGTACTTCTACCTCTTAAAAGGCTAATATTTTCCATCCAGACCATAACTAAAGCTGCAGATATGATAACCTATCCTCAATAAATATAACTCAGTTTTGTCACTGTGCCAGTGATATCAATACGTTTCTATTTCATGTGTGTGTGTGTGTGTGTGTGTGTCTGATATTGTTTGTATGTTTGAGATAATGAGGGACCTCTGACACCATGGGGACCAAAATCCACACGAGGGTTAAATATAAATGTAGGTGAAATCTTTATGAAGTATACAAATCTATGCAAATGATGTCAGCAAATGATTGATAAAAAAAATAAAAAGATAAATACATACAAAAGAAATAAATAATTTTTTTAAATTATACCTAACTAAAAATTAGTAGAAAAGCTAGAAAACTAGAAAAGCACTCTGAGAGCGCAGACCTCCGCCAAGGTAGACCCCCCCCATATCACCCCCAAAATGAAATCAGTTCTTCGTGTTCACATTTCCAACATATCCTGAAAATTTCATCAAAATCCGTCCATACGTTTTCGAGTTATCTTGAACACAGACAGACGGACGAACAGATAAATGCAGTTAAAAACATAACCTCTTGGTGGAGGTAATAAAACAAAGCAGTCAGAGACCCTCGCCAAGGGTTGATATGGCGTCATATGACGTCAAAACATGATGTAATGGAGCCATAAGTGTTGACGTCGCTCCCCTCATTTAATATAACACAAATATATTTGTGTTTACGCTCACTACCCAATAACTACTTTATTGACAAGTGATCATTATAAAGTTAGTCCAGTGTGTGTGTGTGTGTGTGTGTGTGTGTGTGTGAGTGTGAGCAGTTCCCTGACAGTAAAGTTGATTATTGTTGCAACTATAGCGTATATAACGAATTGTTTGTGTCTTGGTTTAAGAATATGTGTCGTCTTGTCTATCTGCAGTCGACAGAGAGAGAGAGAGAGAGAGAGAGAGAGAGAGAGAGAGAGAGAGAGAGAGAGAGAGAGAGAGAGAGAGAGAGCGAAGGGAAAAAACAGAGATGAGAGTGACAGAAGTGTGTGCGTGTGTGCGTGTGTGTGTGTGTGTGTGTGTGTGTGTGTGTTTTTCTCACTCTCTTTCAAAGGCCACTGTCTGACACACAAAGACTTTCTCTCCAAACCTCTGGCACAAACCCAAACCAGACAGATTTTCAGCCTAATTGGCCTCAACTACAGTCAGTAGTATCTTGATTTTGTAAATCGTTGTCACATTTTTGTAAAGAATGAGTCATATTCAGTTTATATTTGGTTTGTTTAAAAGCAAAAATCTACTCCTTTAATTAAATGAGCCAGTGGCAAAAAGAGATAAACTAAAAGAAAGTAAGTATGGAGTGTTTGATTCCTCATAATGATCGTGTGTGTGTGTGTGTGTGTGTGTGTGTGTGTGTGTGTGTGTGTGTGTGTATATGTGTGTGTGTGTAGAACTTTGAGCAATGATGTGTTTTTAAATGTCATAAAAACTAGACACAACTTAACTGTTTTATTTCAATACTTTGCATATGTTTGAAAAATACAGTTTTTAATAAAGCAGTTCTAGTTAATTTGTTCTTTTCTCTTGAGTTTGACACAAGTTGATTAAACTAATTACAGCTAAAAAAAAAATGACATTGTGATTTTATTTATTTTTTAAACCTTGTAGTATAGATTGCGATATAAAAAAATAACGGTTGTGTGGTGACGATGCAAACAGTTAAATAGATTAGTGGTCGACGCTGAAAATATGTTTCAGTGTCATCCTTCTCAGAGACAAAATAATTAAGTGATATTAATAGTTAAAAATAAATAAATAGATAAATTAAAATAAAAAATCTTTAATAAAAAAAATTTAAATAAAAAATACATATAAATGAAAAAATACAAATCCTAGTAGCTTAAATAATTTAATAAAATTAATAATAAAATAAAAATTAAATTAAAAACACAAATAAAAAAAAATTAATAATAAATAAATGAATGAAAGAAAGAAAATAAATAATTCCTCATGATGTTTCTTTTCTTTCTGGCACTGAGCCTTGGTGGTTGGTTTTCTATTGATGGTTTTGGGTAGTTTTTCTCTTGTTTGTTTTGAGTGATTTTCTTTTGTTGGTTTTGGGTGATTTTTCTCTTGATGGTTTTAGGTAGTTTTTCTGTTGTTGGTTTTGGGTGATTTTCTTTTGTTGGTTTTGGGTGATTTTTTTTCTGTTGGTTTTGGGTGATTTTCTTTTGTTGGTTTTGGGTGATTTTTCTCTTGATGGTTTTGGGTAGTTTTTCTCTTGTTGGTTTTGGGTGATTTTTCTCTTGATGGTTTTGGGTAGTTTTTCTCTTGTTGGTTTTGGGTGATTTTCTTTTGTTGGTCACTCATGTTTCAGTCTTGTTACCATAGTAACTCACTCCAAACTGCTCAGTGTGTGTCAGGTTCTATTGAAATTAGAAAATGTTGTGCTCATTTGTCTCCGACATGAACCCGTCATGTGACTATTGCGAACACGTTGCGATGTCGAAGCTCAAACAGTATATTGTGCAGTCGTACACAGAAGCACATTTCATATTTGTATACTATATGCGGTGTTCTGCACTCATGCTGTGTACCAAATTGAATTTCCATTCTCTCATGGTTTGTCAGGCAGTTAACATTATGGCACATTTACAAGTCAGCAGGAGATCTGAGACAAACACTGAGGCTTCAGCAGCGTCTGCAGTGGATACTAGAGCTGCACACTGTATGTCTGCAGGTCCTGCTACTGCAGTTTCCCCTTTATTCTGATGCAGACTTTGTTTTCATACGACCTTATGAGAGGCCGTGTGTCTGTCTGTGTGTCTGGCTGTCTGTCTGTGTGTCTGTCTGTCAGCAGGATTACACAAAATATTTACTTTTATAAATTATCTGATCAAAAAAGATGTAAAAAAAACCCAAACAAACAAAAAAACATTAAGTTTCTTCAGAAAAAGTAGTGCAAAACAATAAGTAAATTTTGGAGATTTCAATAACTACAGATTAATTTCAAATAATTACACTTTAATTACCTCTGGTATTAAATTTAAGTCTGTCTCTCTGTCTGTCTGTCTGTCTGTCTGTCTGTCTGTCTGTCTGCAGGATTACGCAAAAAGTTCTGAACAGATTTTGATGAAACTTTCAGGAATGATAGATAATGAGTCAAGGAAAAACATATTAGATTTTGAGCAATGAAGGTCAAAGGTCAAGGTCACAGTAAAGGTCAATATTTAAAACACATCAGTGATAATATCTCAGGATTCAGACAAGATAGAATCTGGTGTTTTTTTTTCTTTCACATGGTCTGACCTTCAGACATCAGATGAGTCAACACCTATAACCCTAACCTTTGACCCCTAACCTTCAGATATCAGATGGTCAACACCTATGACTCCATCACATCATGTTTTGACGTCATATGACGACATATCAAGCCTTGGCGAAGGTCTGCTGTCTATGACTGCCTTGTTTTATTTATTTTTTAGTTGCATTTCATTTAATTTTGAATGTATTTATTTTAAATTGTATTTAATTGTTTTGTTTTTTCATATATGTATTTTTTGGTCTTGTTATTGATTTTAGTTTTAATCAATAAATGTTTATTTTAATTTTTAAGACTTTTTTGGTTTTTATTTATTTGTATATATATTTTATTATTAAAAAATATATATGTATTTAATTTGTTTATTTTATTTATGTATTCATTTTTACTTATTGTTTTTTTTATTTATTGATTTATTTTTCATTTATATATTATCATAATAATAATAATAATAATAATAATAATAATAATAATAATAATAATAATAATAATAATAATAATAATAATAATAATAATAATAATAATAATAATAATAATATTTTATTTTTATTCACAGTTATTAATTTTATTGAATTATTTTTTATTTTTATTTTATTTTTTTTAGTATTTTTTTATTTGTATATATCATGTATTTATTTAATTGAATAAAAAATATGTACTTATTCATTTATTTGTATTCATTCATTTATTTTTATTTATGTAATTATATTTAATTATTAACTTTATTTAACTATTCCAGCGACATAAAACATCACACTGAAACCTACGTTCTGTGTCTGTGTTACTTTGTAGTATTTTTTCTCTTCACATATATATCACAGGGTTGTAAAACAATCCCCATGTTAGTTTTTTTTCTAACACACGTGCCCTTTGACCTCTAACCTACTCAACTGTATGAGACCAAGTCACATGTGCATGCTTTTAGTTTTGTGTTTTACAATCACCACCCTTATCCTCACCCCAGTGTTCTGTGTCGGCTCAGTCTATGTACAGTGAGTGTCATCTCATGTGTGTGTCTGATCCATACTCACACACACAAACACATCCAGTCCATTTCTCTCCGTTTACGTTCTGTACATTACCCGCTGAAGATTCATACACCCACTGTCTTGTTTTCTGTCTTTGTGACATGTGCCGCAGGGATAAATTGAGGGTCGACGTGTTACCGGCGTGTGCCATGGAGGTCTTAGTAGTACAGAATCTATGGTAACTGTCAGCTGGGTTGCTTTAGTTGCTATGACAGCGTAGAGTTGGT
>CM035802.1:36455587-36458087 GCA_020466265.1 Siphamia tubifer | reverse complement strand
TTTTTATTTTTATTCATTTATTTTTCCTAATGTTGTTATTTATTCAAATTTATTTCTCTGTTCTCTTATTAATAGGGTTTAATTTTTTTAAAAATGTGTATTCATGTTATTTTGCTTAACATGTATTTACTTATTTTTTTTATGTATTTGTCTTTTTATTTATTTAATTTTATTTTATTATTTAGATTTTTAAAAATATTTTTAAAAATTAATTTTTTTATTTATTACAATTTATTTATCATTTTATTTATTTAATTTTATTATTTTTTATTTTATTAATTTATTTAATATGTAATACAATTTGTCTTTTAATTTAATTACATTTTTAGTTAATTATTTTATTTCTTCTTCTTTTTTCTAATAATAATACTAATAATACTAATAATAATATATTTTATTTGTATAGTGCTTTACATGGTACTCAAATCCACTTTAAATGAACTACAATAAAACAAACACAAACAATTGAAAACAAAGAAATGACACATTAAAAACAAAATAAAAGTAATCAAACATTAAAAGCAATCTTAAATAAATGAGTTTATAGAAGGGTTTTGAAAGTGTTGGCATCTTTTTACTTATTTTTTCAAGTAATTTCTTCATTTTTAATTAATAATCTAATCTAATTGACCGTTAGCGTCGTCAACAACCAGCTGTTATTTACTGTGTTCTTTCATAACGTAATATATATTTGTGTCTTCACTCTGAATCGTTCCCATCACCACTTCTCTTCGTCTTTTTTTATTTTTTTTTTAACTTTCTCGCTAACATATTTGCATTCGTCTTTACTCCTGTGGGTCGTGCAAACAGGTACATTATTATAAGAATGTATTTTTCTCTTCAACAAATAAGTGTAGAAATAAAATAAACATATGAAATTACAACAGCATGTCACCCATCGCCCCCAAAACGGCAGTCATTAAACAGAATCTACACCTACTTCCTGTTGTCATGGCAACTATATACAACACAAAATACCCTCGGCTACAATGGGGATTTAAATTAGCGTGTGTTATTATTGTTAAGCTGACAACTATGCAAAGGTTAGAGGGGGGGGGCTCAGTGGGTGTATAGTTCTGTGCCTGTGGGAGTTAAAGCAGGAGAAAATAGTCACTTTTTAATGACTTTCAGAATATTTTCAGTCAGTTTTTATTTTACACAGTTGTATTTTGCAGTATTTTGTGTCGTTAACA
Organism: Siphamia tubifer; assembly: GCA_020466265.1. Classification (NCBI taxonomy): domain Eukaryota; kingdom Metazoa; phylum Chordata; class Actinopteri; order Kurtiformes; family Apogonidae; genus Siphamia; species Siphamia tubifer. Next base: position 36,456,894 of record CM035802.1, on the reverse strand, counting down.
AAAAAGGACAAATGGCTGAAAGGCAATTTGGCAACCTCATTTGGATCGCTCCGATTAATCAAAGAGCTTTGTGATGGTAGCTCGCCAGTTCTCACCCTCACAGTCTGACTGATTTAGTTCATGGAGCACATGTGGGGTTTGGTGCAAATGACAGAAAAAACAGAAGACTTGGGTAGATTCAGTTTTATTTCAGGATGTTTTTTTTTTATATTGTGTTAAAATAGTTTATTTTTTTCCCTCAGTGTCATTAAAGTCACTTTACATTCATTAAACAATAAGCTGCTCAGTTTAGTGTTTGAGCATCGATGTCATTATGTGTGAAATGAAATATGAACTAAAGAGGAATTATTTAGTCAATTATTTACTGATTTTTTTTGTATTTTTATTAATTTAAAAAAATATTTGGTTATATTTTTTAATTATTTATTTATATTTTATTCATGTATTTTTTTTAATGTACAGTATATATCAGTGATGACCGACCGCTTTAACGAACCTGCCTGCAACTCCAACTGCAAGAAATTTGAAAAGGACGGACCTGACCCACTTCTTGACCCGTATTTTTAAACAGTAGTCAATGGTCTTTATGAAAATCACATGACATTACTTGTATAAATACATTTATTTCTGTGTTAAAATTCCAACCTTGAGTTGTAACACGGAACAAAACAATCTTATTCTGTTTAATTTAACTTTAAGAGTCCAAATTATGAAATAAAAAGTCAAAATTATGTGACAAAAAGTCAAAATTATTCAACAAAAAGTCAAAATTATTCAACACAAAGTCAAAATGATGTGACAAAAAGTCAAAATTATTCAACACAAAGTCAAAATTATGCAACAAAAAGTCAAAATCATGCGACAAAAAGTCAAAATCATTCAACAAAAAGTCAAAATTATTCAACACAAAGTCAAAATTATGTGACAAAAAATTATGAGATGAAGTCAATTATGCGATTTGACCATTTGCGAGTATTTTTTCTTATCTCAATATACAGTATATTGCAGGGTTAAAAAAATATATAAAATAATTTTTAAAAAAATAAAAAATTCTATCCGTTTAAAACCATTATTACATTTTCCCGTAGTTTCCTAGGTTTAGTTTCCATATTTTTGGCTCTATATTTCTTTTAGCTCTAAGGTTGATTTATTGTCTATTATTTCCAACTCCACATGTTTCATGGTGCGGTGCTGACTTTTTCTCAGGGGGTTCTGTCTGTGGGTTTGTTCTGCCTACTTTGTATTGATGCCCTGATGCTGTCCTTCAAAACAAAAGCACTAGACAAAGCTAAATGTATTATACTTCA
>CM035802.1:36445587-36450587 GCA_020466265.1 Siphamia tubifer | reverse complement strand
TTTCATCAAAATCCGTTCAGAACTTTTTGCGTAATCTTGCTGACAGGCAGGCAGGCAGACAGACAGACAGACAGACAGACAGAGGTAACAACAATAAAACTAACAATACCACATGACAAAACACATCGAAATTGAACCAATACATCACAAACACAAAATACATAGAGAAGGACAGAAAATAAAAGCATGTTTTTATTGTTAAAATCATTAATGAGATCATATTTGGTTTGTTTTCAGCCTCTGTACTTCGTTGTGTTTGTTGAATACAATGATCATAAAACTGATTCTAATTTTAATTCTTTAGCTGTTTTTTTTTTTTTCCCTCTCGTCTCTCTACTTCCACACCACCGTACTTCATCTCCCTCATGTTCACTCCTTGTACTCTTTTCAGAGGGTCCTTTTTCAGCGTCACTTTCTTTCTATCCAGCTTGTTTAGAATAGTGACCTGTCACTTTTGATCTCCCACTCTCCAAGTGGCTGCCCTACTTATTTAGCAGCGGTGGAGGGGGGTGGGGGGGTGGGTGTGGGTGGTGTGGGTGAGGGAGGTGTGGGTGAGGGGTTGACATCACACTGTAGACTCCAGAGTGAAATGCAGACAAGAACAAAAACAACTTGCAGCTATCTGAGAGGCATGCATAAATTACAGATGAGAACATGTACAGAAGGTGTGTGTGTGTTAACATTTACTAACACACACACACACACACACACACACACACACACACACACTATGTAAAACTAATAAAAGTGATAAGGAATGACCACCCATTTTTCTTTGGCCCTGTATCTTGGTCTTTGCTTGATCCTGTCGAGGGTGGATGTATGAGCTCATTAGATGACAGAGGGAGTCAGTCTGCTGTCGTACAGATAAGACTCAGGTAAACGTTGGCCTGTGTACCGTTTGAATGACAGTCATAGTTTCATGTACATGACAGTGTGTGATGACAATCTGATTCAAGGTTATCGGCTCAAACCAGCGCACACTCGCTGCTCTCTGTCCCTTTTCTGTCTCCTGTGAGTGTTTCAGATGCTTTGTACAGGAACTGGCTTCACAGTAAAACTATTTAGACACATATATGGAGTGAGTATCACATAATAGGTTCTGCAATTATTATTATTATTTTTTAATTTTAAATTAATTTATATATTTTTTTATTTCTTTTTATTGTTTTAATTTATGTATATTTTATATTTGTATTTATTTATTAATAAAACAATATTTGTATTTTTTAAATGATTTATTTATTTTATTTGTCTGTATTTTTATTTATTAAATTAGTTTATTTAATCAAAAATCATTTTATTTACAACAAATCTTTAATTTAAAAATATTTTATTTTTAAGATTTATATTTATTTATTTTTATTTTTTATTTTATTTTATTATTCATTTTATTTCATTATTTCAGCTACAAGAAGGATGACATTGAACCATATATTTACTAATTTGTTTGACCACAGCGGTTATTTATTATGTTATGATTTTTTCATATCGCAATATATGCATATCGCAAGGTAGAAAAAAGTGCAATGTCAATTTTTTTGGGTAATTTCATGCAGCCAGCCCTGCACTCCTGAGTATTTTTCATATATATATATATATATATATATATATATATATATATATATATATATATATACAGTATATCGCAGGGTTAATAATCGTTTCTTACATCGTGCGGTCGTAGTTCAGTCCCAGTCTTCGTCCAGTCCCTCTTCAGTTTGTCACAGGTACATTAACAGTCTTACACTCTAACCTACACGATAACTGTGCAGACGTGGGTTAGTAATGATGTGAAAGTGATGTCAGCTAACGTTTCCTCTGGAGTCTCAGCTCTTCAGAACATGTAATCCCTCCGTCTTTAGTGTCCACATGTAGTTAATTTTTCACCACAGTGTTATATAATGCAGCCGTCACATTCATTTATTTTCCACAGACGACACACAGAAAAGTTTGACCAATATCGACGTAAGATTGAATATGATTTGGATGTTTTATCACATTTTTTTGGTGGTTTTTCCCTGTGTTTTAGTTTAGTTTTTAATAGGTTTTTAATATTTCATCGCTTTTTTTGTCAGTTAATTTTCTGTGTTAATTTGAAATTGAAATTTAAGTAAAAAAAAAAAACCTAAACAGAGACAGAACTGTCCACTGACCAAAAGTTAATCAGATTAATCAAAGCAAATCAAACCTGTGATTAATCTGATTAAAATTTTTATTTTTAAGTTTTACTTTTTACTTTATTACAATTGAGACGTTGTAATTTCTTACTTTTACTTCAGTAAAGGAGTTGAATCAGTACTTCTATCAGAGTATTTTTTTCAAACACACAGCTTGTGAGTACTTTGTGAGTACAATTTGGTGCCCTAGGCGAGCACCCCTCTTTAAATTATGAGATAAAACGTCAAAATTCTGTGATTAAAAAGGTCGAAATTGTGAGATAAAAAAATCTAAATTATAAGATAAAAAGTAAAAATTATGTAATGGAAAAATCTAAATGATCAGATACAAAGTCAAAATTGTGATATAAAAAGCCACAATTATGAGATAAAAAGTCAACATTATGAGATAAATAATTCGAAATTATAAGATAAAAAGTCAAAATCATGTGATAACAAATCTAAATTATGAGATAAAAAGGCAAAATTCTAAGTCACTAAGTACAACCAGAATTAATCCATATATAAGGAGCACTGTGAGAAAATTAAAGTCTTTTTAGTGCGCCATATAACCTGGAGAACACGGTAGCTTAATATTCTAATTCTGTGGGACTTGGTGCCCTAGGCGACCGCCTAGTCTGCCTATGCCTAACACCGGCCCTGCCTTTGACCACCTCTGGATGAACTTTCCTTCAGCTGTAATCATACTCTTCTTTTTACTCTGTTTGCATTAGCTGTATTTAAAGAGCTCTTGGACTGTCTTTGGGTTAATAGTGACTTTCAGCACCATGGACAGCTCCAGGATGGCTGTGTGTGTGTGTGTGTGTGTGTGTACATATCAGACACTCTAACTGGAATCTGCCGTCATATTTGGAGCTTTTATATCCACTGCTGGCTATATCAGCATCACATTTTTTTTTTTACTACAAGGTCTTTAACAGCCGGGCAAAACCCACTCATTTTTAATGTCAATCAATTTTCCAAATAATAAAATTAACAAGGTTCATTTTGGAACTAGTCGCCTACAGCCACAAAGCCAGATTTTCTTTAGCAGTTTTCATTAATGAACGCGCTAACAAGCCATATTTGGTCATACTTTTGGACAAGGGGCTCATGGTGCTTCATTACCCCAACAGCATTGGATCATGCTGGACCTGAGGCATAAAAAAAAAAAATACAAACATCTTCGCACATTAATTCACAGTAATTTGACTTAGTTTATTCTACCGTAAAATAGCTCATTCTGTTGGAAAATTCAAATAAGAAGTTACATTTTAATAATTTTTAAAGGTGTACTCAACTTGCTTCAGGTCAAAATTGGATAAAATAGAAAATGCCTTTTTTTTCCATGACTCATCTAAACGGAAAAAGGAAAACTGAAAAACCGCATCATTATCCACTTTTTCATTTTGTTTTTGGAAACAAATAATGAAGAAACGACTTGTTTCGTAGTTATTTTAGGTTTTATTTTGAAAAACCAACAAATGAATGAAAGACACACGGATTGTAAACATTTTCATTGTTTAATTTTCCTTTTTTAACATTATTTATGCATTATTATATTATTATTTCAAAGGTTCGACCCAATTCACATCAAATTTAGCCCAAAGTGGCCCCTGAACTAAAATGAGTTGGACACCCCCCCCTGGGTTGAGAACTAGCAACCGCAGTTGGAGCAAATTGAGAAAAATGGAGGGAAACTGGATTTTCTTTTTTTTTTTTTTCTCTCTTTTGACAGTGTGAAATGTGAACGCACCTTCTGGGACTCAGAGGAAACTTTCAGTCATTGTAAAGAGTGGGAGCCATGAGTATCCTTCCCACCGGCTGTGACTGGCTGTTGGCCTTCATTTCTACCTGCCTTATAACACTAGGCTACAATTTTATTGCTATAAATGGATTTGGGAATACTGCACCTCATTATGTCCCTACCTTTGCATGCTACTGGGAATGCATGTCGCATGTTCACTATGAAATGACAAGAGTTTTTACTCATTCAGTATGACGTTAGAATAGAAATGCAGCACTATAGTATAGAGGAAAGGTTTACATTAAGGTTCAAGGTTTCCTGCACAAGTCTTACTAAGGCTGGTGAATATGAAATTCTATCCATTATAGGTTATTGTACAACACTTATTAACCCTTTAAACTTCCAAGGGTCCACATATAGGCTGGAAGTAGTCACTCAGCCGCCGCCCCCCATCTCTGGAACTCTCTCCCACTCCCCATCAGGAACTCTGACTCACTATCCACATTCAAATGTCGTCTTAAAACTCATCTTTTCAAACTGGCTTTCGATTATTTTTTAGTTTATTTTATTCATTTATTTTGTATTTTATATATTTATTTATTTATACTTTATCTCATCATATTTTATTTTACATATTTAATCATTTTTAAAGCATTGGTTGTTGTCTGTGTCTTTGAGTGTCGAAAAAATCATATAAGTTTGAAGTGTTATTATTATTATTATTATTACTCAAAAATGTGAATCAAACCACCCAAACCTGCCCCAAATGTCACATGACCTAATGTAGTTTGACAAGAGATTCTCACACATCAGAAGATATAAAATAACCACAGCAGCTACAATTACTCATTTGTTCATAATACAAATGAAAAACAGCTGATCTGAACCTTTGTCTCATAATTATCCACAGAGGAACCATATTCTACCAAACACAGTCATAGTCCTAAAAAAGTACAAATGTAGTCCAAAACATATCCAAATATTAATAAATATCCACAAATGTTTATTGCATCATTTGCATCATCGTCTTATATCCCAGTTTTCATCATAATATTTTCATTTATAACATAATCAAACACCAACTGCATGTTATT
>CM035802.1:36413087-36440587 GCA_020466265.1 Siphamia tubifer | reverse complement strand
ATATATGTATGTTTCACTGTCATCCTTGTAGCTGAAATAATTAAATAAAATAATTAATTAATTAAAAAAATGAATGAATAAAATAATGTTTTTTAAAAATGAATAAACAAAATCAAAAATAAATACAAATTAATACCAAAAAACTAAAGTAAATAAAGAAAAAGAAGTTCATGTTTCTTTTCTTTCTGGCACCAAGCCTTGATTTAAATAAAATGAAAATAAATATGTTTTTATTAAACTACATTAAATAAAGAGAGGAAAATAAAATCCACTTAATTGATGTTTTTTTCCTTTTCCAAGCCTAAGTTTAAATAAAATAAATAAATAAAAAAGGAAAATAAATAAATAAAATGCATAAAAAGAAAAACAAATGAATAATAATAATAAAATAATAATAAACTAAATAAATACAATAGAAATATATACAAATAATTTTTTATAATATAAAATAATTACAGGACCTGTCATGTGACTGTTGTCGACACTCAGTGTTCAGCTGTATTTGGGTTTTTCTTCACCACATTTTTATCCAGTGTCAGATGGTCTGTTCACTCTGTGATCAGAATTTCTATTGACCTGTCTTTGACTCTTCTCTCATGTGGAATAGTGGACTAATGAGGACCTCATCATGTGAGCGTTAAAACTCTGACTCACATTTAATATCATCAGTCGTTCGTCAGTAACGTCTCGCTGCGTGTTGGTGAAGCTTCAGGGTCTGTGTGATCGAACTAATGGACAAAAAAAAAAAGAATAAAGTAAAAGAGCTTTTACTTTTATTTTCTGAATCTGGTTCACTTTGTGTCCCCACAGATTTAACCTCAGATTTTCATATAAACTAAACCATAAAATACATTCTAAAACATGAAATGAAAATATCCATGTGTCTTTGCATTATAACACAAACGTATTTGAAATATTATATATATTTTTTAACACTTTATGGGTTTGTGAGGTGTAGAGTTTAGCCAAATGATCACGTCCCCACTGAGCAAAGTTACTGTTTTATTGAATATAAAGCTAATAAAGAACCACCGTTTTTTCTGCTAATATAATCATTTATCTGTCTACTTTATTAATGATTATTTTATTATTTATAAAATAGCACTATTTAATTTTCTCCCCTTGTTTTGTTCACATCTGTAACGCCTTTTTCAATTTTAAAAAAAAAATTTAATAAATAATGGTTGAATTAAACTTCCTAAGCACCCAGGAAGTGACATCACTCATGTCTTTTCCCACTCAAACTGTAAAAACAGGTCAGTATTATCATACTTTCTTACCAAAATGTCATAGTTTTTGTTGTCAGATTGACATTGTCCAGCTCAACCTTTCAACCCTGTTGCAAGCGTAAACTATATTTAGTATTGAAAAAATAATAATAAAATAATAGTCTTGGAAAACATTATTAATTTCTTGTTTTCCTCATGCTTTCTAATGCTCCATACCTGAGCTAATGCAGATCTGTGGCTTTTTTTTTTTAGCTAAAATGTTCAACCCAGAAACTTTCAACCCAATAACAACAAAAAAAACCCCACTGTTATGGGGTTGAATCATTGTTATAGGGTTGAAAGTTGGACTGTTCTTAATTAAGTTAGCACCCAATTCAGAGACTCACCTAGCCTAGCATTGCTAGACGCCACTAGCGACAAATCTAATATTCTACAGTAGTAGTTTAGTTTCACTCTATGTAACTTTAGGCTAGATTTCCCTGAAACTGTCCGACGAATCACGATGAATTATAAAATCAGAGGGCGGGTGTAAAAAAGTGATACTGCAACGATTCAAAGAGAAACAACCGGAAACAACCATAGAAGAGCGACAACAACAGGTGTAGATTTTCTTTTATCAAAGAAGAGTGAAGAATGTGAGAAAAAAAACTTTAAATTCTTTTTACAGTCGTTCAGCTCCATAATCCACCATTTTGTTTAGTCATTCTTAACTCCTCTGTCAACCGTCCTATTGCATACAGAGGGATTTGAAAGACAACCTTTTAGCCCCGCCCCCTCTGACTATGAAGCACCACTAGACCCATACATGGAATGAATAGAGATAATGGTGTTAGGATAAGAATCACCCAAAACTGCAACTCAGGTTTTGTTCTTAAAATGACTAATGACTCATTGTCGATCATAAAAAGTGGGATAGGGATACAGTCAGAATTATTTCCTCTTAGCCTTTCCTCGTCTCTCCTAGTTTTCTGACTGCAGGGGTAGAGATATCTGACTTTGTATGCAGATGGTTCCTCCTGCGAGTCTTCAAACCCAGCACCCAATCTAGGTCAACCATCTCACTGCTTTCCCAGCTGCCTGACTGAGCTGTGTGTGTGTGTGTGTGTGTATATATATGTGTGTGTGTGTGTGTTGCACTTACAGCGCTCCAGGCTACAGAAGGAAAAAAAAAAAATATAGAAAATATGTGGGGGTTTTTTCATTAAGTATTCCTTTTTGCAATACAAGTCTTCCCAATAGTTTGTATACTTACACTAATACACTCCACTATATCATGGAAATGCTACAGTAGCAATCGCTAGAGCTATTGATTGAAATAATCAATGATTCTGTCTCTGTTTGACTGCTTGTGCTGGAGCTTTTCAAAGCACAACCAGCCTCAGGCGTCCGATCAGGGTTGTCTGTGACCAGCCTCCTGAATCAGTCCAGCTGCTGGGACCACCAAACACAAAACCACCGAACCACCAAACACAAAACCACACCCCACCACCTACCTCTGCTTTTGTCTCCCGTTGGAAGTTATTGGAGCATGTTTACATTTTTCTTTATTATTGGTAATATTTTATTTTGGGGTGGCCATGGCTCAGTTGGTAGAGCGGGTCATCGATTAACCAAAGAGTTAGCGGTTCGAGTCCTGCTCTGTCCGTTGTGTCCATGGGCAGGACACTTACCCCTCCTTGCCTCCAGTTTCACTCACACTGGTGTATGAATGCTTCTGTCAGTCTGCCCCATATACATATGTAGTTTACCACCACCAGAGGGAGCATGTGAGAGTGAATGAATAATAATTTCAATAATGTAAAGTGCTTTGGGTGCCTTGAACAGCGCAAAATAATGAGATCATAAGGCACAACTCTAATTTTTGGGAGAAAATTATAGTCTTTTTTAGTATGTTAAAATATTTAGCTCACCCGGACGAAGTGGCAATGAGCTATTGCTATCGCGCTACATTCGTCGATCATCCGTCATCGTCCTCAATTCACTAAAATCTCTTCTCCCTCAGTTCTCAAAGGATTTCACTTCTGATTTTCTGATCTATTGAATGACTCCCTTTTGTTGTTCGCAAGACGTCCCAGCTGTGAGGTCTGGATGAGCACAGGGACATTAGCACTGTCTTTAATCAGATGAATCATGATGGTGGATTCATCTGCATTAATGCCTTTACTTTGACAGCTCTAACAAACATACAGTTTTAAGACGTGTACATTTTTAACCTCTCCTTCTCTTTGATTCGTTTTGTGTTCTTTGTTTTCAGATCTTTTTTTAGTTACGACTATGTCTAAAAGATGTTTACATGACGTTCCACACATGCATAGTTGTGACTTGTTGTTGTGTGCACGTCTTTATCTGCACACGTGCACATACTCATGCCAGCTCTCAGCAGTGGTTACTGAATTATGCATTATTCGCAGTTTAATATTAGCCATCACATGGAGGTAAATTGGAGCTATCAATCATCTAAGACATTTATATGTGCCAGACTTTGGGAATAATTCGTGAACGGTGAAGCAGTCTTTGGAAATGGAGAGTGATTGGCTGGGGAAATTGGGTGTGGAAATTATAATTATTATTTTTTTTCATTTCCTAAGCTTTGCCTCATTCTGGTGACATTTACATTATTAACCATATGTTGGAGATGATTATTATTTAGACTCTTGAGGATACTGACAATATGCAACACCATGAAACAGCCCTAAGAGAAGTGCACAATATAACGTTTAAACTTCGACATCAAAATGTATGTGTGTACAGTAGTCACATGACAGGTCCTGTTATCGTTTTTATTTCATTTTTTCATCATTTAAAAAAAATAAAATAAAAAAAATAAATATATATATATATATAATTTTAATTTATTATATTATTGTTTTATTTTTAATGTATTTTTTAATGATTTTTATGTATTCATTTGTATTTTGTATTTTTTTAATCATTTATTTATTTTATTTGTCCTTATTTATTTATTAATTTATTTTTACTTAATTTTGTCTTTATTTTTTATGAATTATAAATTCATAAAATATATATCTTTAAATATATATATATATGTATGTATGTATACACAATTTATTTTAATTTGTATTTATTTTATTCTTATTTCTTTTTTTTCTTTCGCTTAATTATTTCAGCTACAGGAAAGACGACACTGAAACGTATGTTCTGTGTTGACCATTTGCGTCATCATCACAGCTTTTTTTTTACTCCTGAGTATTTTTTCATATCTGTAATATATATCGCAGGGTTAAAAAAAAAACAAAAACCCTGCACTGTCATTTTTTTTCTAACATCGTTCAGCTCTAACATACACAACTGTATGAGACCAAGTCAAATTTCCATGCTTTTAATTTTGTGTTTTAAAATGTGACTGTATAAGGCACTTAGAAGAAACTGTAGACATTTGATAGGCATTAAATTATATTTGAAATTCTAATTAATAGAACAGATTGGCATGAGTCAGTTTTAATAAAGCATGGTGGTTCAGTCACATTCATCATTAACAGCCGTGCGTCTGTATGTGCACGTCTTTCCTTGAATGCATTAAGGGTCAAGAGACCCCCCGTTTAATAACCATAATTCTCTGAGAGTGGCATTACATCATCAAAAATGTGCTCTAATGTGCTTGAATAGTCATGTCACACTGAGCCATTTTAGAAACGTTTGTCTTTGAAATGCGACACACTGTATTAGCTCCTCTAAGGCCAATTCAGAGCGTCAAAGGAAGTACAAACTGAATCCTGACTTTATCTGGATTCATTTCTTCAGTAAAACATTCATTAACACAGTCACTCCACAAAGAATATGCATTAAACCCTCAACCTAGCCTCAATTCACTCTGCGTACAACTACTAGAAATGGATATTATATATTTTTTCCCCACACACAATCATGAAACACTGTCTTCGTGCGTTCCAGTTACTTTTCCTTTTGGATGTTTCTAACCTCATTGTCATTTTTTTTTTTTAAGATATACTTTTTATCTGTGTGCTGTAGCCTGCACTCCACAAATGTGATTTGCATTTGTTCACAGCTTCCCTCCGTAGATCACAGTCTAATACTACAAACGTACCGTAGAAAGTAGTATCATGCTTCATGGTATCTCAAATATTGTCTTTTCTACAGATGGGAGAAAAAAAAAAAAAAAAGAAAAAACCTTGAATATGAGAACATAAAAACAATGCCAGTAAACATGGAAGATTATTTATGTGCTGTTCAGAACGGTTCAGTTTTATGATGTGGAAGAGATGGTTAGTATAAGTCTGAACAATAAGAGGAATATGTGGATTTTATATAACAGTGGTAATCATCCCTACTAGGTCTGCACTATATTAGCCTAGCAGCGCTATCCCTTTTCATTCCATGTATGGGTCTAGAGGTGCTTCATAGTCAGAGGAGGCGGGGCTAAAAGGTTGTCTTTCAAATCCCTCTGTATGCAATAGGACGGTACTACAACCAATCAGTGTAATCTTTAGGATGACGTAGTTAGAGCGACTGAAAGTTTACGGAGGAGTCCGGAGAAAGTTAGGAATGACTAAACAAAATGGTGGATTATGGAGCTGAACGACTGTTGTCACTTCTGTAAAAAGAATTTAAAGATTGTTGACGTTTTCTCACGTTCTTCACTCATCTGTGATAAAAGGAAATCTACACCTGTTGTTGTTCTTCTTTAGTTTCTGGTTGTTTGTCTTTGAATCGTTGCAGCGTCTCTTGTCACGTCACAGCGTGGTTTTGGGTGATTTTCTCTTGTTGGTTTCAGGTGATTTTTCTCTTGTTGGTTTCAGGTAATTTTCTCTTGTTGCTTTCAGGTGATTTTTCTCTTGTTGGTTTTCGGTGATTTTTCTCTTGTTGGTTTTCGGTGATTTTTCTCTTGTTGGTTTCAGGTGATTTTTCTCTTGTTGGTCGCTCTTTTTTCAGTCTTGTTACCATAGTGACTCAGTCCAAACTGCTCAGTGTGTGTCAGGTTCTATTGAAATAAAATGTTGAGCTCATTCGTCTCCTACATTAACAGGACGTTGTCATGTGACTATTGTGAACACGTACGTTACTCAAACAATATTATTGTGCAGCTCTAGTTTTCTTCCCTACATTCAACCATTGGGGGAAAGCAGCCAAAGCACAACAGCCCAGACCCCCCCCCCATCCTTCTCCTCTAGTTGCCCCAGGGGGACATGAAGGCTTTTACAGTCCAGCTAAGAGACTCCAGTCCCTTCAGCATTTCCTGGATGTGCTCCAGGGTCTGCTCCTGGTTGGACATGTCCCAAACACTTACTTTTATTTTTATTTTTTTATTTTTTATCCAAGCTGAAGGTGTTTTTGCTGATTATCTAGTCTTACAGAACTACACATATTTAAAGGTAAAATGTTTTCCTGTCTCGACCATGTGACCAGTGCTGCTCGCTCATCCACTCTTATGTTCCACATGGTGTTTTCAGGTTCACAGAACATTCAGAAGAACTGCAAATCTCTTGTACACTCATCGCACAATATTTTCTAACCTCAACAGCATCTCGAAGCATCGTAAATATTTCAACAGTGTCATTTCATGGGAAGGGAAGAAGCACACTTTTGATTTTGTTCCTTGGAGGAGCCATCCTCTTGAACATGCTGAGGACTATGGCAGGTGGATCACGCAAACCTTAGGATCTGGCCTGAAGAAAAAAAAAAAGAAAAAAAAGCATGTCAGCTGCACCTAGATTAAATGATTTACTAAAAAAAAAAAAGATTATTCAAGATATTTTTATACTGAATTTTGATTTGCAGAACTCTTTACAACCAAGTTTTCATCTAAATTTGTAAATATTGGCTATTCATTTGAAGAATTTGAAGGATATAATTAGCCTAGCCACGCTAGGCTAATTTTATCCTTCAAATTCTGAGCCGCGGTCAGAGTTTGGATAAAATTGCACTTTAAGTTATTGTCAATATAAAACAGCCCAGTGTAGAGCTGCACGATATATCGTTTGAGCATTCACATTGTGATGTATGTGTATGCAGTAGTTAGCCTAGCCGCGCGATCCCTGTTCATTACATGTATGGGTCTAGTGGTGCTTCAAAGTCAGGGGAGGCGGAGCTAAAAGGTTGTCTGTCAAATCCTCTGTATGCAATAGGACGGTACTACAACCAATCAGTGTAATCTTTAGGATGACGTAGTTAGAGTGCTGGGAAGTTGACGGAGGATGGAGCTGAACGACTGTTGACTTGTTGACGTTTTCTCACATTCTTCACTCATCTTTGACAAAAGGAAATCACCACCAGTTGTTGTTCTTCTTCTCTGGTTGTTTTTGGTTGTTTCTCTCTGAATCGTCGCAGCGTCTGTTTGTTAGCCCCGCCCTCTGACTCTATACTTCACCGTGATTGGTCGACCAGTTTCAGGGAAATCTAGACAAAAGTTACATTGAGTGAAACTGGACTACTACGATAGAACATTAGATTTTCTGCCACTATAATAATAATAATAATAATAATAATAATAATAATAATAATAATAATAATAAGTATTATTATTATTGTTATTATTTATTGCAGAAGTGAAAAATAATGTTCATGTTCAAGAATCATATTTTAACAAAATGTAATGAGCATTTTTATCCAAACATATCGCCTACAAATTCTGCCATGTTGCATAAAAACATTAGTACTGTATTTTCTGGACTATAATGTACACTTAAAAGACTTAGATTTTCTTCAAAAATGACAGTGCGCCTTATAGTCCAGAACGCCTTGTATATGGATACATTCTGGTTGTTTAGTGACATGGGATTTTGACTTTTTATCTTCAATTTTTTTTTTATTTTTATTTTTTTTACTTTTTATCACATTATTTTGACTTTCTATCTCATAATTTCGAATTTTTATGTGATGATTTTGACTTTTTATTATAATTGTGACTTTTTATTATAAATTTGACTTTTTATCTCATGATTTTTACTTCACTTAATGCATCTTATAGTCCAGTGCGCCTTATAATGTATATACTGTATATATATATATATATATATATATATATATATATATATATATATATATATATATATATATATATATATATATATATATATATATATATATATCAATTGTACAATTATGTCTTCCCAAATCTTACACTGAGATGAAAAGTATCCAGATTAAAGTATGAGTAAAGCAACTAAATAATGTGAGGCATAAAGATAAAGGAGAGAAAAAGATAAAAATAAATAATAGAATTAGAACAGGAGCTACAGTCTGACAGATGAAGGTGTGTGCATCAACGCTCACGATGTGGACATGTGGACGTGTGGACGTGTCCAGCTGGTGGGGAGCAGGTGCAGACGTCCGTGAGGTCGGGGTGTGAGTACGGGTCAGAGGCCTGTCGTCCCAAATCCTCTGAGTCAGGGTTGGAATAAGCCGTGCATACGCTGTGTGGAGCTGCTACGTTTCCACCAACGCTTGATGAGTCATGTTTTTATTGTCTTCAACAATTTTCATATTTTAGACTTTTTTTGACCTTTAACCCTTTGTTGGTCACATTACAAAAATCACAAGAAAATGTATTTTATTATTTTTTTGCTTTTTCCACCTCACAGGGACTATTATTTATTTTTTTGTTTACTGACTTTAAATTTAACTAAAGCATTAAAACTCAAACATTATTCCTTAACTAATCTTACCAACATAATTTATGACTTGGTTCAAATTAAATGTATTAACTCTTTGTGTTTGTTTATTAGTGTAGTGGTTGTCAAACTGTTCTCATTGATGTTCCCACTTAGAAATATATTTTTAATCCAGTACCCCCTGACATGGGTAACACATTTTTGTAAATTTTTTTATCTCACAATCAATTTTGACCTTTTATTTTATGAATTAACCACTGACTGAACTGAAAAAAAGTTTGAGAACCACTGCCCTTAAACTTAATAAGATGAAAAAAAATAAATAAAAAAATTGCAATTTTGTGTCCAAAAGAAAGTATCATAGCAGAGGTGTTGTCACATTTCTGATCTTCTTCCTTAGTGGTATACTAACATGACCTGAATATATCAGTAACTCCCCAAGATGTTTGGTGTCAAAGGACTTAAATTTAGATTAGATATAAGGGTGTAAAGTTACTTCTACCAAACAGTTGAACTGACCAACAAAGGGTTAATATTTACTGTATCTCACTATGATCCTCTTTATTCTTTATATTTATTTTCACATTGATTCATATTTTTTTAAATATTTTTTCATTTAAAATTACATAAAATATCTTAAACCAAAAATATTGTCTCAAAATAAAATGCAAAAATGTTAATGCAACAAAGATATTGGCACATTTTTAAAAAAAACTTCTTATCATTGTTTTTCTTGGTTGGAAATAGAATATGAATATAGCAGTTGTACGCTGGTCAAATTGATAATTCTTTGTAGCACTGATAACAGCTTTAAAAATGTGAGGTTTGGTTCTTTTTTTTTTATGAGGCTTTTCATTTTGTTCGACTTCAGTTTTGGTGCGCTACTAAACGCTAGATCCTCTGGGTTGCTGTCAAACCAGGCAGCTCAGTCTGAGGTTTTCCTGTCTTATCTAAGTGTAAGCTAAATGAAATGTCAGGATATCATCCCTCCCTGGTTCAATGCGAAGCTACAGACAAATCAGCAAAAAATGTGCTTCAATTAAATACATCCCCAGAGCTACAAAAGCTCTCTATAAACTCAGGTTCCTGTTACATTGTACCCTGCAGGACACATCTATTAAACAGCAGCTCCACTGACTCTGCCTTCAATAGCCTTTAACAAATACTGTGGTTGTGGGATATTGTGACATTTGATGGTTAATTTGTTGTTACTGGGATTATTTCTGAACAATAAAACAACTTTTTGGGTTTTATAAAGTCAGCACCTGCTTTTGATCACCAGCTTTTCTCAGACAGATGTTCATAGTGATTTATATTAATGGACAAACAGGAAAAGGAATTGCATTGTAATTTTTTTTGCGTGTCCATGTGTTCGGGGTAGGGGTGTCTCAATTTACGTTAAGGCAGAGGGGGAAGGGGGATGGGCTTTATACCCCTGCAAATGGAAATCTTCCAGAGGCAGACTTGAAAAAAGGGGTACGAGAAGTTTCCCAGAATACACTAAAAATTCTTTAAAAACGAAAGAAGTACAGTATAGCCTAGCAGTGCTAACCCTGTTCATTCCATGTATGGGTCTAGTGGTGCTTCATAGTCAGGGGAGGCGGGGCTAAAAGGTTGTCTTTCAAATCCACTGTATGCAATAGGACGGTACTACAACCAATCAGTGTAATCTTTAGGATGATGTAGTTAGAGCGCCTGAATGTTCACGGAGGAGTCTGGAGAAAGTTAGGAATGACTAAACAAAATGGTGGATTATGGAGCTGAACGACTGTTGTCGCTTCTGTAAAAAGAATCTAAAGGTTACTGATTGAAGATTGCTCACATTCTTTACTCATCTTTGATAAAAGGAATTCACCACCCAGTCGGCAGACATCTATCGTCCCTGGTAGCAAACTAGTATTCACAGAATGTCTAATCTCACATCTATTTTGTGCCAATTTCAAAGTTTCTATGACAACCTGTTCTTGAATTAGAGCCAATAATGTGATTTTGACCTTTCTGCTAAATGCGACCTTGACCTTTGACCTTTTGCAATATTGATAATTTCATTATATGTATATATGTGTCAGTGCGTGTAATATTCTGATAATATATCCAGTATTGATTAAGTTATTGCGTGATATATCTATGTTTGACACACAAACAGTGTTAGACAAGTTAATTTTGCGACATGTCACCTTTGACCTTCAGAGATCTCAAAAACTATCGGCCGTAGGTGATAACATCAATCGTGAGAATTGTATAAATCTTCATTTCCACATCATTTGGTACCAATCTGAAATTTCATGTGACCCTCTGTTCTTGAGTTATATCTGATAATGTGAGTTTGACCTTTTAGTTAATTATGACCTTTGACCTTTACTCAAATGGATCGTTTCATCGGATGCACACCAGATATGTATATGTCCATGTAATTTCATGGTGATTTCTCAAATATTCATTGAGTTATAGCATGATATGTCTCTGGCATGATATGGCTAGGCTACATGATCAGGACATATTAGCATTATTAGCCACACCTAGCCGTGCCTATTTACAAATACGACCAGAACTAGAATATTTATGGAAATAAAACCATATCACTGCTGCTCAGAACTATTACCAAGAGCCAGTGCATTAAATAATTCATGCAGTTTAATGCGGGTTCATTGCTGTTGCAGGTCAAGGTTCCAAATTTGTTGGCAGAGATGCTTACTGTTAAATAAAAAAAAAAAAATGTAAAAAAAGCTCCACAGAAGGTGAGCTGGAACGTTGTCCTACCCACAGACGTCCACATTTGTCTGCCTTATTGAAGTGGAATGCGGCAGTCAGCCAGCTGGTGTAATGTGGTCTTTACTGGGGGGGGTTGTGGTTGCTCACAATCCAAACTGTGGTGACTCATCTCCACTCAGGAGGGGAGATGCCAGACACAGAAGTGGTGTTTGTCAGTGAGAGTGAAAATAACCATCTGCAGGCTATCTCGCTAACATCTTTTATTTACCGACACCACCCTGTTTGGCCTGCTGTCTGTCTGCTGGCTAGCTGACTGGCTGATAGACTTACTGGATGTTTGATTTGCAGGCTGTCTGGTGCCTCGCTGACTTGTTTACAATATGTGTAAGATGACTGACTTGTTTGACACTAATGGCTCATTTAACGTCTGTCGGACCAGTTTCAAAATCAGTGCTTTGAACCAAAAAATGCACTTATAGAAATCATAGACAGTCTTTAACTCTTTAACTTTAACAGTTCCAATCAGATTTATAAGAAAATGGACAATAACAGACACAAATGTACAATAAAGCAAGAAAAATAAGAAGTAACATGAACAAAATAAGACACAAATGGCATAAAAGTGAAGAAAAATAATAAAATACAATATTAAATGTGGAAATATAAAACAAAATAAAGAACAGAATAAACAAAAATGAATAAATATTTACAAAATAATAACTTAAAATGAAGTTAAATGAAGTTTAAATAAATATATTTCTTTGTAATTTAGTTCCAGTAGTTTTAGTTTGACCTTTTTCTTTTTTCTAAATCAGTTGCTTTTTGAAACCTGTTTAAATTGCAGTAAAAATAAAATCTGTATTTCTTCTGAATATTGACACTAAATCGTCCTTTCAGAATGACGCATCAGGGGTTAAAGGTTTAAAACTGTTCTGACGCGGCACCATGAGCAGCAAAATGTGTCTGGCTGTGAAAAGGAACATTTTAATGCATCGTGGGGATTAATCTGATTTAATAATAATAATAATAATAATAATGCATTCAAATGGAACAGTTTCTTCCAGTTGTTGAAACTGTTACAGGTTTTAAATCAACCTGTTAATTCCATATATTCATATTTTATGCATATGAGTTGAACGTTTTATCACATTTGTTGCTATTTTTTTTTCTGTATTTTAGGACAAAAGTGCAGTTTTTGAAAAGGTTTTGAATATTTCATCGCCTTTTTTTGTTAGCTTATTTTTTGTGTGGATTTTAGCACATTTTCTATATTTTTGTGTGGGTATTTTTGTGTATTTTGTGTCAAATGGGTGAGATTATTGTCATTAGTGTGTGTGTGTGTGTGTGTGTGTGTGTGTGTGTGTGTGTGTGTGTGTGTGCAGTAACATATGCTATAACTCAATGAATACTTAAGATACCACCATTAAATTACATGGACATATACATATAGCTAATGCACATCACATGCACTGATCCATTTGAGTAAAGGTCAAAGGTCAAGGTCATATTTAGCAGAAAGGTCAAAATCACATTATTGGCTCTAATTCAAGAACAGGTTGTCATAGAAACGTGAGATTGACACAAAATGGATGTGAGATTAGACATTCTCTGAATAATTCTTATATTATTATTCATCCTTCGGGGCCAGATTGGACCCTTTGACGGACCGGATTTGGCCCCCAGGCCTTATGTTTGACCCCTGTGTTTTAGACAGACTGTATGTTTGTAAATGAAGAGACTTGATCATCAAACCTCTGTCAATCAGTGCATTATTTATTATTATTTATTATTGTGCTGAAGTCAGTGCTGCATTATTGACCAAAGGATGTTGTCGAGAAAACACACAGTTCTTCACCTTTTTCTGTTCGTCAGTGTCGGCTTTTGGCAAAGAGGATTATATTGATTATTTAAAACAGTTCCAATTAATGATAGCCAAGTAAAGTAAAGTAATTAATATAAATAGCAAATCCACTTTTACACATCATCCTCCACTATTATATTATATTATATTATATTATATTATATTATATTATATTATATTATATTATATTATATTATATTATATTATATTATAACACTGAAAATAATTAAATGACAAATATCTGTCACATCACAGGTACTGTAATTACTTTTTTATTTTTAATTTTTATCTGTATATATATATATATATATATATACATTTATTCACTTAATTATTTTTTATTTTATTCATTTATAATTTTTTATTTTAAATTCAAAAAACAAAAAGAAATTTGCTGCACTTAAAATTAAATTTCCTCTCTAAACACTCATTTTATTTAAAACTTTAAACCCAGTTTTTTGCCATCACGCTGCGTCTGTCGTCGTCCATAATTCACTGAAATCACTTCTCTTTCTTCATTTCTTAACAAATTTAAATTCTGATTCATTCAGTAGACAAATCTAATCACTGGACACAAAACATCACTTGGCCAAAATTTGCTTTCTAAACAATTTGTTTGTTTATTTTTCTGTCGCTAAAATACTACTCTTCTCTGTTCTCAACATATTTAATTTCCCATTAATTCACTAAGTTCAATTTCATTAAGATCAAAGAAAGTCACTCACTCACTCACTCACTCACTCACTCACTCACTCACTCACTCACTCACTCACTCACTCACTCACTCACTCACTCACTCACTCACTCACTCACTCACTCACTCACTCACTCACTCACTCTGTGGGGCTTTTGTTGACATCACACTATTTTTTGACATTGTAATAGAACCACAGGGTTAAAATCTAAACACTTTTTTTTCCTAATATCGTGCAGTCCTCCTCCTTGTATGATTTTTTTTTGAAGTAGTTAAAGAACAGTATAGCGACACACCTCTTTAATAATAAACAACTGTCAGTTAAAGACACCCATCACTTTCCTGTATCCTAAATAAAGTAATTAAAATCATGATAAGTGGAGCGTCACATTTTAATGAGTCTACAAGGACCCCTATTTATGAAGTGACATACTGCCAGTGACACAGGTGAGAAGTACCTGTGTGTGTGTGTGTGTGTGTGTGTGTGTGTGTGTGTTTCAGACTAATTGCCGTTTGAGAATCAAGTCGAGGCTTTGGGGCTGATTTATATGCCACAAGCACCCACTGTAACCACGGTGACGCAGAGTTGGAGGGGAAACATCCACTTATAGGATTAAGGCTTTGACAAACCAGTAGAAAGACGATAGTTTCACAATTTATTATCATGTGACGACGATTTAATGGAGTCATCTCAAATATACCTTAGCGCACAATTGTTCGCTGCTTTTGTAAATTGATTCTATTCTAATAAAAAAACAAAAGGAGTGAGTGTAGGAATAACAGGTGTCACTGTCTTCATTCTGATAACGATTGTTACCGAGGAGTAGAGCTGCAAGATATTAGAAAAAACTAAAAAAAATAAAAATAGGAAAAACTGACATTGTGATTTTTATCTTTTTTTTTTTTTTATCTTTTTTTTTTAACCCTGCGAGATATATATATATATATATATATATATATATAGTGATCTGAAAAAATCCTCAGGAGTAAATAACGCAAACAGTTGAACAGATTAGTGGTCGACACAGAACATACGCTTCAGTGTCTTCTGTAGCTGAAATAATTAAAAATAAATACAAATGAATAAGTAAATAAATATTAAATGAATCAATAAATAAATCAATAAAAATAAAAAAGATTAGTGGTCAACACATAACATAGGTTTCAGTTTCATACTTCTGTAGCGGAAATAATGAAAGTAATAATAATAATAAAAAAAACAAAAACAAATAAAAACATAAAAATAACAAAATAATAATAACAAAAAAAGAATTCCATGTAACTCATGTTGCTTTTCTACCTGGCAGCGAGCCTTGGTTTTCTCTTGTTGTTTTTTTTGGGTGATTTTCTCTTGTTGGTCGCTCATTTTTCAGTCTCGTTACCATAGTGACTCAGTCCAAACTGAAGGACCCTCACCTTTATATATTTTTCACTGTTCTTGCTATTATTACAAGCTCAAATAAATGCAGAATAACTCTCATATTAATGTGAAGAATATTAAAACAAAACCGAATGCTGCTTTTCCCCGGGTCCTAATGTTTGACTTTTGACAGTTAGTAAAAATAATTGTTATTCTGGTTCATTTAAAATACTCTGGGAATAAAAGTAGTGAAACTTCACCAAACATGAGTCACTAAAAAAGAAATATGAAGTTGTTAATGTTGGCAAAAGAAAGTACTATTGTCTGAACTGTGATGACTGTTGTTACTTTAAGGCTGTGAGGATCCTTATCTAAAAAAACATAAAACTATACATATATATATATATATATATATATATATATATATATATATATATATATCCTTATCTATTCATAAATAAATAAAAAAAAAAAAAAAAAAAAAAAATATATATATATATATATATATATATATATATATATATTTTTTTTATTTATTTATTTATTTTTCTTTGCAAGCTGCAGTAAATGCAAACTAACTCCTGTATATTTATAGACTATAGATCTGCTGGAGTCTACACTGTCTGAGGGCTTTTCTAGTTGTTTTATAATTTTACTCAAAATCAATTTAACAAGATTTTTGGTATATTTAAACTGTAATTACCGTTCTTAGATCACATTTTAACATGTTGCAGGTCAGTAGAGGGAAGCAAACGCCGTCAAAATGTCGACTCTCATTAACCCACAAAAACAAAGTTAGATTTATTATGCAGTAAATACTTTAATTATTCAAAATTAGCTCCAAACATCTAGAAGAAGCTGTTCCTGACTGAAGGTTTCCTCACTGCTATAAATGTCTGATGATGATTAATAAAAGTTTTAATTGCATGTAGCTTAACGACACATTTTCTTCTTCACATTCGTGGTCACTTTAGCAATGCCGGTGCCAGAGCAGCCTGCTGAGCAGGAGAAGGGGGCCATGGTCCCCCCGGTGATGCCAGCGTCCAATGGAGACAGATCTGAGACAGAGACGACCTCTTCCATCCTCGCCTCTGTCAAAGAACAGGTAAAGACGCACCCATGTACAACCCTTAGGAAACAAAAATATATTTGTCCATATACTAATAAGATATTACTGCCTTAAAATGAATATAAAAATATATGTATATTATATACAGAAAATATATATATTGTCAATAAATAACAATAAGGGGACAAAACACAAGGAAATGGAGCTTTCTATATATTGAGACATATATAACAATTGACGTACTCATATATATTTATATATATATATATATATATATATATATATATATATATATATATATATATATATATATATATATATATATTAGGGCTGTCGAATGATTAATATTTTTAATCAGATTAATCACAGAGTTACTTTAGATTAATTAGAATTATTCATAATCAAAACACTTTATGTCAGTTGACTTTTCTGCCTCTGGTTTACTTCTTTGTACACAAAATATATAAAAATATACAAAAATACACTAACAAGCAAACAATACAGAGGAAAAATATATAAAGACTGTACTACAATTCACAAAAAAATTAAGTGATGACAAATCCCCTCCTAAAATATATGAATATATATTTACAAAAGTGTGCCAAAATATTAAAAACATATGGAATAATTTAAAAAAAATTCATGTGTTTTGAATATTTTATATTTTGTTCTACTTTACTTATGTGAAAATTTTAGTGGATTTTTACCACGTTTTGTATATTTTTACCCCATATTTTGGTGTTTCTTCATGTATTTTTGAGTATTTTGTGGGAAAAGTTGAGTCCAAAAAAACAACAACCCTTTGACATTCAACATGTTTTATGTCATGATTAATCGAAGTTAATCCAAAAAAACCTTGTGAATAATTAGATTATAAATGTATATATATTTATATAGCGAGGTGTATTACTAAATATATGTAAGTATATATTTAATAATACACTTCATAATATATGTGGAAAATATAAGTCAGTTTTTGTCTTCAGTTTAATATATGTTTTATATTCATGAATATATAATCAAACCATATATTTCTCTATATTGGATAATATATACACTACTGTTCCATATTTTTGATTGTAATGCATTACATTGTTCAATATATTTCCATATATTTTTGTTTCATAAGGGAATGTGCATGCTTTTTTTTAGCATGTTGTGTACATCTGCAGGTAAACTTGTCCGTCACAGCCTTTGAAGTCAGTGTGTTTGAGGGCCATAGGTACGGCACTGCTTTAA
Source organism: Siphamia tubifer (assembly GCA_020466265.1). Lineage (NCBI taxonomy): Eukaryota > Metazoa > Chordata > Actinopteri > Kurtiformes > Apogonidae > Siphamia > Siphamia tubifer. The sequence continues at coordinate 36,422,834 of CM035802.1, read as the reverse complement.
AGTGTTTAAAAGAAGCCAAAGATTGATTGGTGCCAAGGGAGTGTGAGTGTGTAATGGATGGAAATGATGGAGATTACAGGGCAAGAGCTGTAGCCAAGTAGACATAATTGAAAAAGTCATTAAAATCAAGGCAATTACTCAATGTGTGGAGTGTTGCTAAGGTAGAGACGGCTTCTCACTACAGACACTGACGGAGACTTTAGGGTTTTCAAAGGAGTGGGAGAAGGAGAGCGGAGGTCATGGGAGTGGAGGTGTGGCTGTGAAAGGAGGGTGCAGGACCATGTCAGTTGTTATCGCATTAAATATTAACATGATCTGTTTTAAGTTGTGGAGAGAGATGCTTGAATGAGGAGGAAAGTCAGATAAAACAAAAATGATTATGAGTCATGTTTGAATCTGCCGTGGATTCAAGGGTGTGTGTTTAAGTGGGAGTGACGCATGACACACAGTAGCCTCAGGTACGGCAGTGTGTGTGTGTGTGTGTGTGTGTGTGTGTGTGTTGTCTAAAGCTTTAACACTGAAATCTGTGACTTTAAAAGCAGGGGCGGATCTAGTCATTTTGGGGCCCTATAGATATGGGCCCCTCATTCTTGAAACACATACACTATATATATATAATATCTCTCTCTCTCTCTGTCTCTCTCTTCCTCTCTGTGTGTCAGATACAAACTCGTGTGTGTGTGTGGGGGCTGGTGCATTTCTTCATGCTCCGCCCATGAACTTTGACCCCTTTAACCCTGTTTCCACTATGCTGTTTGGTACAGTTCGCTTATTTTAGCGTTTCCATTACGATGAAAGCGTACTGGTCCCATGGTACCAGTTACTATTTTGGTCATCTTTCTGCTTGGGGTACTGACCCTATCACTGTCATTTGGGAGGAGCCAAGCACTGCCAGATGGTGATTGGTTGAGGATGTGTAAGGACAATAAACCGCACATTTTTTTCTTTTTTTGTGCATCAGAAAAGAAGAACAGACGTCTGGTAATGGAGTTTGGAGTAGTGTTGAGGTACTAGTTTTATTGTTCATTATTGGTGAGGAGGTGGTACAACAGGAGATGGGCGGGGCTGTTCGTTATGGAAAAAGTGTTCCAGCTGGTTTCGGCTACAGTGTTATATTATTATTTAGACATGAATGTGTTTCATTCTTCTGCTATTTAGTGGTTTTCTATAGAAAAACATTTTATTACGTTACATCAGTAACAAATTAAAATTATTTTATGTGTCTGTTTACTGTGACTGGGCTGATCAGAATGGGGGTGGGGGGTGGTTGCCTAATTGAAAGTCCGCCCCTGTTTAAATCCTGACCCATGACAATGTGCCTCGTCCTTGGTCTTTTGCCAAAACCCAGCGTTCACACTAATTACATTTGGTGATTTGTGTTTAGCCTTGGTCTTATTCCTCTGTGTGATGAAATGTTTAATTTGGATTTAACTCATCAACAAACATGACACTCCATACATTTGTCATTTTGTCTGTTGTAAATTTGATATAAGATAATATTACATTTACCTTTTTACACAGAAGAGTGAAGGACACGTGCTGGAGGAAAGTTAAGCATTTTTGTGTTTGTATTAGGATGAAAATAATTGACATTGTGATATGTTTTAACCCTGTATATATATATATATATATATATATATATATATATATATATATATATATATATTTTGTGATATGAAAAAATCCTCAGGAGTAAAGGACGTTTGTGGTGACGACACAAACGCTCAAACAGATTAGTGGTCGACACAGAACATACGTTTAAGTACAATCCTTTGTGTAGCTGAAATAATTAAATGAAATTTATAATTAAAATAACAAAAAACATTATTTAAAAAATAGCTCCACAAAATAAATTAAATTATAATAATAAAAAAATATACATTTACTTAAAATAAGAATACATGGGAAAAAAACCCCTGAATGAATAAAAAAAAAAATAGAAGTAAAAAAATATATTTTTTAAAAAATTACAAAATAAAAGTTAAAAAGTCAAAAAGTAAAGAAATAAATACAAAAATAAATCCCCAATTTAAAAAAATATACATAAATAAAAATAAATAAGAAATATATTTATAATAAATAAATTAATAAAATAAAACAAATTAATCAATAAATGAAAAAAGACAAATACATCAAAAAATCAGTCGAAACAAAATAAATTCCTAAAAATAAATTAATAAATAAAAATGTAAAATAAATAAATAATAACAAAATAATTTGAGCACCTACGTTGTGACTATTAAACACATGGTGTACATTATGATGTCGATGCTCAGAACACTGTCCGTACAGTGCAGCTGTAGTTTATCTCCATGTTATTGAGTGTGTTTCTTCCCACTGGAACCCTCTCACTGCTCTTCCATTAGTAAATCACTGAAGCGTATATGGTTTAGATCCATGCATTGGACCAGATTTGAACCTGCAGCCCCCTCCTCTTCCTGCTGAGCAGAACAAACGCACTAAAGGGAATTCATCACAGACATGAACGGCTTGTTTCTTCTGCACTGCGACATCTTTAACACCCCTCCCCTGAGGAAAAAAAAATATTTAGAAAATTCAAATAGAATTCCGTGTTCAGTCAGAAGGCGACAGGAAGGCCTCGGCATTCAGCGTTTTGACTAATATGCATTTTATGTTACAATGAGCCTAATCAGCTGCACATGGAAGAACTGAGAACGGAAAAGCCTGCAGGGACCGACTGATGGAATGGTGTTTTTTTTTTTTTTTTTTTCCCCCACATCATGAAATGTCTGGGTGCTCTCACATTACTAAAGCACTGAAGCAGATCTGATTTGCTCAGATCCATATCCTTACAGGTGCACGTCGTACTAATGCAGCACTGTGTATGAAGGTGCTAAAGGTCAACTGGAGTTAGCATCCAAGCTACACTGTCCAGGCGTGTCCCCATTAGTAGGGCGTGTCCCCACTAGGGCTGCACCATGGTAGAAAAAAACTCACATCTCAATTATAAATGATTTCAACCCTGTCATATATTTTGTGATATGAAAAAATTACTCAGGAGTAAATAACAGCAGTGAGGTGCCGACGCAAAAAGGTCGAACAGATTAGTGGTCGACACAGAAATGTATGTTTCAGTGTCATCCTTCTTCTAGCAAAATGTTCATTAAAAAAACAATACTACTACATAAAATAAATTAAAAGAACAAATGAATAAACAAAAATAAAAAGACACAAAAATTAAAAAAAAAAAATTAAGAAACAAAATAAATACAAAATAAATATGTAAAAAAATGTAAATAAAAAAAATCAACAAATAAATACATGAATGAATAAAAAAAGACAAGTAAATAAAATAAATACATAAATAAAAAATGAATATAAATAAAAAAATATTTAAAAAATCAAATAAATTAAATAAGTGAAAAAATAAATATGAAAAGAATAAAAATATTTAAGAAAGACAAATAAATAAAAATAAAAAATTGTAAATGAATAAATAAAATATATGTACCAATAAATAAACAAAATACAAACAGTGATGTGACGACTGCACACATGTACGTTCCAGTCGAACTCAGACTGTTGTGCAGCCGTCGTCCCCACATGGTCAGATTGTTTCTAAACTCACAAAGTCTCTCCCTTTGGGACAAATGATTGTGTTTGATATAAAACCTTTTTCTGCATAGTTTTCTTTTCATAGAGGACACATGTGAGAATGCTAACGCTCTTTGTGTTTGTTCCGCACCATCTGTCGCTGTGTTAACATATGCTCACTTATGACGATCTTATGGGGACATACTGTACAATGTGTGTGTATGGGGTCACACTTAACTCACTTTGCTTCTCAAACTTTTTTTTTTTACAGTAGAATATTCCCTGAAATAGACTTTTTTTTTTAGCCAAGTATCCCCCAACTCTTGTTTGAACTTTTTTGATTGGGAGAAGAAAAACAAAAAAGATAAAAGTGGTTCCTGTGCCAATGCTTTTGTGCCGATTCGATTCTTTTCCGATTTTTTTGGGTGCCAATTTGATTTAAATTGCGATCCTTCAATATTCACAATTTTTTTTAACACCAGACCACGTGAAAAAGCTGAATGATGATGCCTACAGATCATATATTTCCATCATATGTGAGTCAGTTCAGATTTATTCAGCAGTAATATTTTTGAACCAGACATCAGGAAGTAAACTGCGACATTTATCTGCACACAACACAAATAGGAGCCTTTAAACCACAGGTGTCAAACTCCAGATCTCGAGGGTCGGTGTCCTGCATGTTTTAGATATGTCCTTCTTCCATGTGATTCAGTTTAACCCTTTAACTCCTATGAACTAACAAAATAATTGGTAACATGAGCAAAGTAAGACACAAATGGCAGAAAATCTAAGAAAAAATTCAAACATTAAAAGAACCAAAATGTAAAAAAAATAAACAAAATGAACAAAAACTAATAAATATTTACAAAATGACAAATAATGTGGAAAGTTTTGGGGGAAAAATTACTAAAGAAGAAAACTAGTATTGACATTTGGTCACAGCAATTTTTTTTTTTTAATGGTGAAATAAAATAATAATAATAATAAAAAAAACACCTCTTGCTTTTTGGCATCTTTTCCATGCACAAAATAAAGTAAAACTGTTGAGTTTTTCTGAATATTTAAACAAAATCATCCATTCAGAATGCATCAGCGCTGACATTTAAAGAGTTAATAATCAGTTCCTCATCAGACTGATAATGATGTAATGTCCTCCAGGTGAAACATGCAGGACCCCGGCCCTCAAGGACCACAGTTTGACACCCCTGGTGTAAAGGGTGAAATGGGGTTCTGCTTTAGTCTGAATTATTTAGAGAAAATAAAATGGAAGCATGTGCTTGTAGAAGTGTATTATGTTTTTCCATCACTTCTCTATAATCTGAGTTGTTCTATGATATGTTTTATATTCTTCTGTCTGATTATAAAAATTATTTCTCACCACCGTTGGCCCCGGAGGCTCAAGAAATCAAGTCGAAGATGCTTTCAGACGTAGTTTAGCATTGAATTGATGCCGGAGCGTAGTGGAATCTATTACTGACCAGAGCGTATGTGATTCCTCATCACCTTTTTAGTGGCTTTACTCATCACTGCACTTTCTGTTGATTTAGGGCAGAAACTCGTCCTGAGGCTGGAGAGCACACAGGTTGAATGGAAAAAGGGTGATTCTTTGAATTGGGTTCAACCCCGTAACAGAAACTCATCCCCATAACACTGTTTTTTTTGGTTATGGGGTTGAAAATTTGAAGTAAATATAGCCATATGTTAACATTAGCTAGGACACAGGTGCCAAACATAAGACCCGGGGGCCAAATCCAGCCTGCCTAAAGGGTCCAATCTGGCCCACTGAAGATATTAACTGTGTCAAAATGATTTGAATTCAGGTTGTACTTACAAAATAATTAGATCTGACTCTGATCACTTATAAATAATGAAAAACTGCCGACTTTCATGTAAAAAAAAGTCAAATTATATTAAAATCTTTAAATAAGCAAACTATCCTTTTTTTTTTTTTTTTTTTTTTTTTTTTACAAAAACCTGAATAAATATGAAGCAGCTGAACTATCTGAAGAGAATTAAGTGTCATTTTACAAATATTCTGCCTGTTACTAAATGTTTAGTGTTTTTATAATTGAAATATAAGTTGTTCTGCACATGTACAAATGACAAACTGATAGAACGAGGCAGAAAATTGTTATCATAATGTAATTTTTACTCACGGTTATTATTTTACTGGTCTGGTCGTTTTTCAGATCATATTGGGCTGAATGTGGAACTGAACGACCCCCCTGGACAATAGGTTTTATTTTTAAGGATTGTTTTGTGTGTCGCCAGCACAGATAAAATACAAATAACCGGTAAGACTTTATAATACCGACACACAATTGACTATGTATTAACCATTTATTACCCATTTATAGGTTGTTAATTATATATTAACAATTTGTTACCTATTTGTTAATGTCTTGTAAAGATTCATACTAGTGAAAATGTAAAATTAGATTATTTTTAACCAACAGGTGCAGTGTTTACAACTGTTTGTTTGTTTACCTGTAAAGCAGATATACAAACACTGCACCTGTTGGTGAAAAAATAATCTAATTTTACATTTATCTGTGGAAGACACTAGTATGAACCTTTACAAGACATTAACAAATAGGTAATAAATGGTTAATACATAATGAACAACCCTTTATAAATGGGTAATAAATGGTTAATACATAATGAACATTTATAAATGGGTAATAAATGGTTAATACCTAGTGAATTGTGTGTAGGTATTATAAAGTGTTACCAAATAACCCAATGAGCTCAGTTCAAACTGACCTGAACATCTTCATACACAATCTCAGATGGATGTCAGCGGCTTGTCTCTGTGGTTTAATCTTTCATATTTAACTGCTCCTGTACCACCTCCGTTAGAGTCATTTGAGTTGTTCAAGATGTTTTTGCACTCTGTTGCATCATGTCTCGACTTGCTTGAGGAAAAACTCCAGAGAGACCAATTTAACTGGCGCTGATTTGCTCTACAATCTGTCAATTTCCTGCATATATCCATTTAGCTGGTGTTAATGTCCTGCTCTGTTCCTGGAATAAAAAAAACTCCGTCAGTTTAACTTGGTCCTTCACTGGCATTGTGCTTTAGTGATTCCACCTCTAATAATAATTTTAATTGAAGCTGTTATGTTTGCAGTTCTACACCCAGCAGCCAGAAAGTCTTTCATGAGAAAAAAAAAATGATGTAGATATATATATATATATATATATAGACTAAAGAAAAGGTGATGCTCTATGTGTTGATGATGCAAATTTAAATCGCCGCCAGCCGTAAGATCATAGCTTTGTATGTTTGGATGCGAAATTCCACTTAAAATGAAATCAGATCTGACTTTCAGGTGAGGTGTATGATTATATTTGTGTTTTTATTAGCCTTGAATTTCTATCTATGAAGCAGCTTATGCCTCACTGATTACATTTTTTAGTGTATTTTGTATCTTTGCTGAGGTTAAAATGACAGACTCCCACATATATTCATTCATGCAAAGGCTATTTAAATGTGTTTAGTGGTTTTATTATACATATTCGTTTTTGTAAACCTTTTGTGCAAGACATTGAGTGGGAGAAAATGTGTTAGTGTGTATGTACAGGCGATGGCGTGGGATTGTAATAAGGTAGTGGTTTCAGAAATGGACATTACTGTTACTGTTCATGATTGTAATCATGATACTATAATTTGTGTTCAGTGATCAATGCAATAGTCACATTGAAAATCCTATTATTATTATTATTATTATTATTATTATTATTATTAACTTATTTATTTAATTTAATTTTTTATATATTTTTGAAATTGTTTATATTTATTCACAGCTATCTTTTAATGCATATCATTTTAATGTCTAATAGTGATTTTTTTTATGAGTAATAGTGATTTTTTTATGGGCAACAATCTCTTTTTGTGTGTGTGTGGTCTGTGATGATGTGCTATCTGAATATTTGTAACAAAAAATGTATTTATTTATTTATTTATTTTTTGTTTATTTATGTTCCATTTTTGAAAAGTTTTTATTTATTTTTAAATATTAATTTTATTTAATCATTTCAGTGATTAAACAAGAAGGATGACACTGAAATATATGTTGTGTGTCGATCACTAATCTGTTTGACCGTTTGCGTAAATATATTATTACAGGAGTAAATATATTATTTACTCCTGAGTATTTTATTCATATCTCAATATATATCGCACGCTTAAAAAAAAAATCGCAATGTCAATTTTTTCTAATATCGTGCAGCCCTAATTAGGATCGTATATCATTGAATTTCTTAGTTAAGGGCTTAGTAAGTATTGAACAAGATATTAATGTGTGATATAACTACTAACAAACAGCTATTACACTACTAATATACATGTTAGTAAAATAAAATGAACAGTGAATATGTGTCTTAATATAAAGTGTGGCCATGCGTATTAAAAACCGCATGATTCTAATTTGACAGTCTACAGTTAAATGCTTTTTTAGAATATCACCATTATCTCCTTTAATTGTTTTAATCTTAGTGAAGTGGGTTTTTGTTAATGCAACCATCAGGGTCGTTCTGTTCACCATCTCGTTAATAAACGCACATTGTGTTTAACTCTCCATAAACCCCTCATGTTATCAGCGGCTCCACAATTGATGGAGGTTTTCAGTTGTGTATGAAAGTAGCAAGGTCTTGTGCATAGTAGAGGGTAATGTATTCTATCCTCGGAACGCCCGTTATTCTCCAGACTCCTTTTCTTCGCTACTTTAAGTGCACTTCATTGGCCTTTGGAGTGAGCTGGAAACTTTCCTTTTTGATAAAATACTCTCTCTCTAAGCTTGAATATTGCTCTAGTTATTGACTGAGCATATACTCTACACTGTGATACTCTTAGCACTTTTAAAAGTTCCTCCTAAAGTTACTTCATAGACTGTATGTGTCTCATGTTGGCAGCTTATACTTTAGTTTTTTTTTTGTTTGTTAGGTAGTTTTCTTTTTTGGGCCTTTTTTTGGATTTGTCAGTGTGAGTCATTTATGTGTTAAACCTTTGACTTTCTTTTGGTTTTGTCCCTTCCACTGACGCTGTCTGTTGCTCAGATGAACTGCTGTGTTTTACAGCTGTGGTAAATTAACTCGGGAGTCAAACAGTAATTATGGAGAAGAAATTAATCTTCACACATGCTCCTGACTATTGGACATTGCAGCTGATGAAAAATGTTGTAATTCTTGAATTCAATCATGTCAGAAACAGGAACAAATCTTATTTTATAATTAATAATGCCATTGTAAATACAGTATATGCACCCTTGGGGTTTGCCACCAACTGTAAATTGTAGTTTCTTACAGCTATAAGAGCACTGGCCTTATGAAACTAAAATATATTTCTCCATATACTGACCAACAATATATTATTGCCTGAAATTGAATGTAAAAATACATGTATATAATATACAGAAACCTCTATTGTGTCAATATATTAAAATGTAGTTAAAAATATATAAGACATTGCTGCTTTCTGTATATTGAGACATATATAACAATATTTGTACTCATATATGTTAATATATATTTAGTAACACATATATTACACACATTCGTACACATAATTAGAGCTGTCAATATTAACACATTAACTCAGATTAATCAATCATTGTGATTAATCTGATTAAAACATTTAACACAATTAAATGGAACAGTTGTTTTGTTTCAAGTTGTTTTGTTGTTGAAACTGTTGAATTAACACCTTGATTACATAAATATTTATATTTTAGAAGATTATTTTTTTATATATTTGAAATTTTTGACCTCTTTTTTGTGCTATTTTATTTTTGTGTGAATTTTAGTATGTTTTTTTTTTGCCTTTTTTTTCTCTCAAAATGTTAGTGTTTAATGTATTTTGTGGGAAAAGTTGAGTAGAAAACAACCCCCAACAACCATGTGACATTCAGTGGACAATGTGTTTTGGTCAATATATGTTTTATATTTGTCAATATATGATCAAATCATATATTGCAGTATATTGGATAATATATGCACTACTTTTCCATATATGGGAATATATTTTGGAATATAATGCATTATATTTTTCTATATTTTTCTGTTTCTTAAGGGTGGCTTATGGTTATATACTTACAACACTTTGCATTTGACCTGCATAATACATTTTCTTCTGGTACGGCAGCTCAACTTTAAAATGAAACTGTCATACAACTTTACAGTTAGAAGTTT
>CM035802.1:36400587-36410587 GCA_020466265.1 Siphamia tubifer | reverse complement strand
TTATGTTTGCCAGTTGTGCCGCCGCAATGTTCCATTTAGACGTGGTCACTCAGCCAGGACCAACTGTAGTGTCAACACGGTGATAACTGGGAACTGGCAAGACACATGTGACTGCAACTGCTATGGGCCAAACGGACAAGAGCGGGAGGACGGAGAGGGACAGTGTGGGAAAGATGGGGTAGAACGTGGGTGTCATACAAAGTGTGTATGAGTGAGAAGGAAAAAAAAAAAGGTGAAGAGGCAAAGAATCAGAATCAGAATTGTTTTTATTCACCAGATACATTTGCACATACATGGAATTCTATTCCGGCAGGTGGTGTCACTCTCAGAATAGTAGAGATATAAAATATAAAATAGTATGTACAAGAATAAAAAATAAAAATAAATAGTATTATACAAAAAGAGTGGTGCAAAGTATACGAGGTAGTGCAAATCAGTGTGAATGTAAGGCTTGAATGTATGACAGTGCAAGACTGTATCAGCTGTTAATTAAAGTTATGGCAGTGGGGTAAAAAGTGTTTTTAAGTCTGGTGGTTTTGGTGCGCAGGGCTCTGTAGCGCAAGAAAAGAAGCCGTAAGAAAATGTGGAAATAGAGGAGGGGGAGCACAGGTAGATGATGTGGAGTTTTGGTAGAATGTGTTGTTTGTTAGAAAAGAAAAAGTGAGATTGAAAACAGGGAGCTGAGTTTCACTGGCAGCCATCCAATACACAACATTCTGAGACAACTACCAAACCAGACTTGCCAATTACAGTTTGAAGGTCAATCAGTGAAAGTGGAATCACAGTACAATGCTGTTTGTTCACTCTCTGTGGCAGGGATAAATGATCTAACACAAACTCACTAAAACTGCTGGGAGGTTTCACCAGAAAAGGCAAAAAAAAAAAAAAAAAACTTTCACATGGAAAACAACTACGGAGTAAAAAACTTTTTCATCAAAGCTAATGGAGAAGGTGTGCTTAGAATTTGCAGCCTGTAAAACAAAAAAAAAAAAACAAATGTTGTCGAGCATGTTTTTGCCTCCAAGACAATTCACACACCTGATAAAAAGTCTAAGTCAATAAGTGTTTGTCTGCACGAGTCCCTATATTTAGTCTTTGCTGTAGCTAAGCTTTTATTCAGCACATGCACATGGTAGAGCAAAATGAAAACGCTGTTGGGATTAGAGCATGAAACTGGCTTAAAAGTCATCAGGCCCGATAAAACTCGACCCGAGCCCACCCTGGCTGCTTTTGATTGACAGCTTTGTCGAGCCTGTACCCATTTTTCAAATGTGCACATATGACCCGCATTTCTTGCATTTAACAAAGCCCACTGTGTTATTATTATCATTATTGCGTTCGCTGACTCGACCAGCATGAAGTTAACCTGACTCACTCTAGATGGACCATTAGCTTTCTTTTGTTAAGGCGGGGTTGTCAATCAAAATCATTCACCCTGATTGGAGAAACCAGGTGGTTGTCATTTTGAATGATGTACGACTTCAATGAATCACATGTAAAACAGCATGTAACGTACTTGATAGAAGTAGAAGCTCTTACCATACTGTACCAGGTTGGGAGAAGAGCCATAACATAGTTGCCACCAGTAAAAACTTTCAAAACTGTTCTGTTCATCTTTTAAAGAATCATTATGTGCTAGTTTTGATAACACCGTTGAAATTGCAGAATTGTAGCTGAGTTCAGTCTGCTACATGCTAGCGATCATGTTTTTCAAAGCTACTGTGTCGAGAGTCTTCCTTACGTCATAACTGTTAAAATCACACCCAGTGATTGTGATTGGTCCGTCCAGGATTTGGTCGTAGACAACAGAATGTGTACGGTGGTTTACTAGACCCTCATGTGACCTCACAGAGCTGAGTGGAAACACACGAGGGTCGACAAAAGCCAGGCTAGCACGAAGTCACCACAGGCTTCGTTTCACCTCTGAAACGTCCATTTTGTGCAAATCGAAAGTCAACACATGATTTATTTTTTTACCGCACAAGTAATAACGTAAAGGCTGAGGTCGACCTGGGCCTGATTTAAATGATAAAATTATTTCCAAACCCACCGGGTCCTGTCAGGTTCGGTCAAATATTCCCAGCTCTAGTTGGAATGTATGATGACACAGTACAAATGGGACATGGATATTCTATGGTGTCCAGTGTAAACCCCCCAAAAATATATTGTTTGATTGTTTGAGTATGAAAATAACCAGTACTGTCATTAAAGGTGCTCATGCTACAGGTTATATATTACATCCTCTATTGGAAATTGGTTTGGATAAAAGCATTTGCCAAATGTAATGTAATGGATTACATTGATATAGTGCTTTTCTATTACACACATACTCAAAGCACACAGTGGTTCCATTAGTCATTCACTCTCACATGCTCCCTCTAGTGGTGGTAAACTACATATGTAGCCACAGTTGCCCTGGGGCAGACTGTCTATGGCCCCTCTGACCACCACCCACATTCATACACATCCAAACACCAATGTGAGCACAGGAGCAAAGGAGGGTGAAGTGGCTTGACCAAGGACACAACAGCACATGACTAGGACAGAGCAGGATTCAAACCACCAACCCTTCAGTTAGTGGATGACCTGCTCTACCAACTGAGCCACGGCCACCCACATAGCGGTGCTAATCCCTCTTTCAGACCAGCAAATCAATATGAAGCCTCAAATATGTGTTCTTAGGAGTTATAGCCAGTGCTTCTGTTTATTCGTGAGGATCTGTTGGTTCTATCCTGTTGCACTTTATGACCTGCATAACTTCTATCATAATTGCCAACAAATAAAAACTGGTTTGAAAGTCTACAAAGCTGTCAAGCTGTTAAGGTGTCCCTTAAAGTTTCCTGGCGCTCAGACAGACTAAATATTAATGTGTTAATTTGTGATGTGTCCACCGTCCCCTCCCAGAGTTATACCTGGTCATTTCTGAACCATGCAGATTTCTGTAGAACCAGGAAGAACAATGACATTGTTAGACGGGAAGTCTAATGAGGCGTGAAATCAATATGTACAATCCAACTTCACCCGGGGCATGCTGGGTAATGGAGTGTCAGGAGTGTTTTGGAGCTGTTTTAATCACAGGGACCTTGGGACATCCACTCGTAAACAGGCTGGTTACTGCCAAAACACCACAGGCCTGTGGAAGGCGTGTGGTCGCGTATGTGAATCTGTGATTACTTTTAGATAATTGAATGAAACTGTGCGTCCATATGCCCGTACCTGCATGAAAACAAACCAGAGAAGTGGGTTTGCACGTGTTGAAGCCTGACAGTGAGACCCTCATCGTTAGTGTGTGATCATGGCTTCAGTGTAAGGATCATAGGGACTCCTACCCCTAGCTTATTCCGTCTCTCTCACCCCGGCTCTGTTTCATTAGCCTTTAACGCTGCGACAGAACCCAGCGCTGATCCTGCATGTGAAGCAGGAGCTCTTTCTGCTAATCACTTAGCCCAGACCCTCCTCCATCTCCACCACAAAGTTTCACGATCCTTTGCATGCTAATGCTACCTGAGCCTCAAATCTAACTCAGGCTTGCATTTGCCTGCATGCTGATGATCTTGTTAGCCATATCTTGAATGTTAATATTGCAATAGCCAAAGGGCTAATGTGAAACTTGAATGCTAATAATATATTGAACTAGAACACCTACAGGTAATGTTGTAGCTTCAGTGCAATTGGCAATGTTTCTCAGGTGGCCTTTATTAGCCCTCCTCGTACACTGGGGTTCTGTTGGATAGGTACATCAGACAACAAATAAAACTTTTTAAAGGCTGTTCTGTGAGTCATAACTAGGGCTGCACAATATGTTGGAAAAAAATATGGTTATCACAATAACACTGTGTGTAATATTCATATTGCAAAGACACTATAATTTGCAGATCAAATACAAATACACAAAATGTTTAGTCAGGTAAATTATCCTTAAAATTGCACTGACTTCTGACTTCTCTTGAAAAAAACACTTCTTCATAGATTTGTTCAAGATTATTCAAATAATTTGTGAAATTATACTTTGTTTTAGTGTAAATATGTGAAAATATTTACGTTTACAAAGAGAAAACATTTGAGTTGTGATTATTTATAGATTATTATGATAGTATTTTTCTGGTCTGACCAACTTTAAATTGAATTGATCTGAAAGTGAAACCTGAACTAAAGTGATTAATATCATAATGTTTATATTTTTTATTTCAGAAATTCATCTCAAGGGCTGGATTTGGCCCCCGGAGCCTTGTGTTTGACATCTGTGTTATAAATAATTGACTCGGCATACAAACAATTGGCTTATTTTAACATTGAACATTCTTCTCAGTAGGTGAAACTGATTTAAGTGAACATGAAGTAATGCAATATTATCACAATCACAACACTGTACACTGTCCTACAAAGTAAAAAGGCAGTAACTGCACAGACACCAAACTGACAAAAACTTTAAAGTTAACCTTAATGTTCTGTTGTTGTTCAGCCCCAGTAGTTGTAGGTAGGTTTTTGAACATGAGGCAGTAATGTTAGTGCATATTAACTAGTTCTGCAAAAACCACAGTGTGCCTTATATATGGATTAATTCTGGTAGTGATTAGTGACTAGGAATTTAGATTTTTTATCTCCTAATTGTAACTTTTTATCTCATAATTTTGACTTTTTATCTCATAATTTTGACTTTTTGTCTCATAATTCTGACTTTTTATCTCATAATTTTGACTTTTTGTCTCATAATTGTAACTTTTTATCTCATAATTTTGACTTTTTTCTTATAATTTTGACTTTTTATCTCATAATTTTGACTTTTTATCTCATAATTGTAACTTTGTATCTCATAATTCTGACTTTTTATCTCATAATTGTAACTTTTTATCTCATAATTTTGACTTTTTATCTCATAATTGTAACTTTTTATCTCATAATTGTAACTTTTTATCTCATAATTGTAACTTTTTATCTCATAATTGTAACTTTTTTTCTCATAATTGTAACTCTTTATCTCATAATTTTGACTTTTTATCTCACTTCACTTAAAGCACCTTATATATGAAAAACCTTCATAACAGCCATGCATTGACAGTGCACCTTATAGTCCAGTGCACCTTATAGTGCGGAAAATACTGTAATTGCATAATGCGTTTCAGTCTAATACAGTGATTTACTGTAAACTATTGGGGAAGGGTCCTAAATGGACATTGGTAGGAACACAGTAATGGTCTTTACTGCCTTTTCGTTTTGTTTTACTAGTACTTTTTGTAGTTACTGTGCTAACACCCACCAGTTTTCTCCAAAACGACTGATATTTGAGATGAGATTTTTTATTACATGACAAAGAATGATTTGAAGGTTGCAAAAAACCCACAATAACTAACTTTAATTTTACTGCCTGATTTCTTTGTAGGGCAGTACACCTATATCTCATATCGTAATTAGCCAATATCGTTCAGCCCTAGTCGTCACCTTAGATAACACTTTAGCCAACAATTTAACATGAGTTTAAAGTCAACCACTTTATGTCAATACTCATTAATCCTATGTTATTACTCTGCCTGTGTATACTGTGAGATGCTCCCTCGGGCTTGGAAGGTCTGCAGCAGTACAGCAGTGCACCAATGGTAATGTTGGAGTAAGCTAGTACCCTGGAGCCATGAATGAGTCTTGGAAAAAACTGCATTGTGATATGTGAGAAAAGCATCGATTAATTGAACGTTTCTGTCAGGGCCCTTTGTTTACAGGCAGAGCTAAGCACTGGGGTCAGATACCGGGGGACATGTTTCTACTGGAAGAATGAAGGGGAGAAACATTCTTGTTAAGTCTTTTAGCTACTCAATTGTCCTGCGTTACACCAAGCCACACACAGTACATCCTTGTGAGTGGGTGTTTGAAGTGTACCAACCTTTCCCATACAGTACTGTTCCGCACTGTCTCTACTTACAGTTACCGCCGCGCCAAAGCTATTCCCCACCATCGACTCTTCTCTGCACGAGTTTAAAAATGCACCATGCTAATGATGTAGTGTTATTTATATTCCTTAAACATCCACATGCTTCTCATTTTCCGAGCAGACTGAGAATCACTTTAACTTTAGTCTGTGTATTACAACTCAAAGAGCGGCTCGTTCTTTTCCCTCCGCCGCCACTTCATCTGGTCCTGTAGTAGGGCTGACATGATTAGAAAACATGAGACAGTCCTGTGTGGTTAAGCTTTATCCCTATTTGAGAGGAAATAGGCCTTTCATTCTCCCCGAGTCCCTATCGATCTGAAAATGAGAAAATGGAAAGATTACTCTGTGATGGAAAGAGCCATTAAAGAAGCAGAGTGGCAAAGAGCTCAGAAAACGCCCAAGTATTTTCTTTCTTTCTCAGTTCACTGGCATTTTCTAACTTAATTTATCCAGATTATTTATGCTGATTGTGCATGTGCTGTATGGAGTATCACTGTACGCTTCCTTTTACAAGTTTAGTGACACAAGATCAGGAACAGTATGGAGCCACATGCAAGACTCACAGAACCAAGATACGCTTTTTTACAGGTTTATTATAAAATTGGGAGATGTAATCACGCAGGGTGGCTGCAGCCGAGATCATCAGGTGTAATGCGATCTGGACAGCAACTATGGGACAAGGCAGAATCGTGGTCAGGGTACAGAGCAGAATCAGAACCAGTAATCTGGACTTAAAGTTCAGGGATGAGCAAATAGGCGTCACCAGAGAACAGGCGAAGGTCAGACCAGGTACCAATGGGCACCAATGGGGTCTACGGGCTGTTCAGAATCAGGCTGTTGGATGGCCTTTGCACTACCTTGGGGTGGGCACTAGGGACATATTTTCAGTGGGGGGTCTGGGGGAATATTTAGTTTTTCTTCTATGCCATTTCCTAGCCTGTGTTTCCATTCAGCTTTGTGAGCTTCACACATGGGTCTGGTAAACCACCGTAGACCTTCTGTTGTCTGCGGCCAAACCATGGACGGACCAATCAGGATCAGTGTGTGTGATTTTAACAGTTATGACACAAGGAAGAGTCTCTACACAGTAGCTTTGAAAAACATGGTGGCTAGCTGGATGCTATTCTGGGATGGATAAAAACATCAACCTTTAACGTCCAACAAAGTGGAAAAAAAAACAACAACACAGAATCTATAACATCCAGCAGGTGCAGTTCCACAGTAAAAAAAAAAAAAAAAGAATTAAAATAAGCAACAACATGAACCAAAGTCATCAATAAAATGAACAAAAATGAATAATAAACTGAGTAAATAATTAGTAACGTGAACAAAGTAAGACACAAATGGAACAAAATGAAACAAAAAAATAATAAAATAAAAAGTAAAATGTAGAAAAACAAACAATGAACAACAAAATGAAAAAAAAAACTTTGTCCTACTTTGTTCATGTTACTAATTATTTAGTCAGTTTATTATTCATTTTTGTTCATTTTATTGATGACTTTGGTTCCTGTTGTTGCTTATTTTAATTCTTTTTTTTTTTTTACTGTGGAACTGCACCTGCTGGATGTTATAGATTCTGTGTTGTTGTTTTTTTTTTCCACTTTGTTGGACGTTAAAGGTTGATGTTTTTATCATGAAGCCGAGAAACCAGAGATGACAAGTGGGTTGGAGGCAGGAGGCCTGGGTGTTTTCGGCTGTTAGCTTTGGTTCAGCTTTGTTGTTAGTTTCATCCTCTGTGTCCTTCAGAGTACCTAGGCTTTAATTTGGGACAAAACTACACTCACACCTGGGATCAGTGGGGAAAAAGGACATTGGACAGCTCCAGTGGGGACGTTTCAAAGGGTCAAATGACTCGGGCCAAGGTTATCTCTGAAATAAATGGTAGGGAAACTCAAAAAGGAATGCTTATTGTGAGACATTTTCACAAATATTTTGTCCTCGAAATTCCTTCAGTTTGCTCAATATGCAGATGGACTAAAAACTAGTCTGTTCTTTATACCTAATCTGCACAAACATGTTTACCTGGAAAGCTTTTGATTGTTATTAGACTGTAATTGACTTGAAAAAGAAATAAAATTAAAATAAAAAAATTGAATTAAAATATAAATAATGAAAGTAAAAAAAAAAAATGATACACAGATTGTGGCGGAGAAGTTTTTTCAATAATGTACTGTACTTCTATTGTATGTAATAGTAATGATTTGAACTGACTGACATGGAACTAAACAAAAACTGTAGAACAGGGGTGTCCAAATCCAGTCCTCGAGGGCCGGTGTCCTACATGTTTTAGATATTTCCTTCTTCCACGTGATTCAGTTTAACCCTTTAACTCGTGAAACTTTAGCAGTTCCACAATAAAAAAAGAATTAAAATAAGCAACAACATGAACAAAAATGGCCAAAGTCATCAATAAAATGAACAAAAATTTATAATAAACTGACAAAATAATTAGTACCATGAAGATTTTGTTGCTCATTGTTTATTTTTCTACATTTTACTTTTTATTTTATAATTTTTTCTTTAATTTTGCTCCATTTGTGTCTTACTTTCATCATGTTATTAATTATCTTGTCAATTTATTATTCATTTTTGTTTGTTTTATTGATGACTTTAGCTGTTTTTTTTATTCATGTTGTTGCTTATTTTAATTATTTTTATTGTGGAACTGCTAAAGTTTCAGGAGTTAAAGAGTTAAACTGAATCATGTGGAAGAGGGAAATGGCTAAAACATGTAGGACAATGGCCCTCCAGGACTGGATTTGGACACCCCTGCTGTAGAAGAACCACATGCATCAAAAGGGTCCAACTTTGGTTCCAAATAGAACCTGCGTAGCCTCTGCTTATCTCCACCTTGAAGCTGATCACTTATTTATGCATTTGTCACATTCAATCACACTCACTGTATTCTAATGTATTGAAATGTGTAATTTAGTTACTTATCAAGAACTAAAAATAGCATTTCCATTTCCAGGTAATTCCTAACTTGACAGGCTCATGATGGCTAAAATGCAGAGCAGAATAATGAATTAGATGACGGAGTTACACTATAAATATTATAGTTCACACCTTATTATATTAAAATATGTCAGAGTGGGAGTAGTTCACAAAGGTACAATTACTGCATAATCATCTTATCATAATTATTTCATCTAACTGTAACTAATTTGCATAATTGTGATGATCCTCTCCATTCACCTGTAGAAAAACAGATGGAAGAAACTTACAAACACGCTTCATTTCTAACATTATTTATACGTGGTTTTATTTCAAATTTCACTAGTCCTATTTTAACCCTGTAGCAACTCGTAACTATAACAACTAATAACTTAAATGTAAATAGAAGTTTATATTGTAATAATCAATGGGAAATTTTTGCATAAATAAACTATCCATTTACAAAAAAAAAAAAAAGTGAATAAGCTGAACGAATAAGAGCAACCTGAAAGAGAAGTCAGTGTAATTATAACAATGTTCTGCATGTTACTAAATATTTTGTGTGTTTAAAAAAAAAAAAAAAGCTATAATTGAAGTAATTGGGGACAAAATCGGATTAAAATTGCTCTTTTTTTTTTTTTTTTTTAAACGTATCAAGTTGTTGATGTTCTTCCCATTTTCAGGGAAACATTATAGATATAAACATTATCATAATGTCATTTTTTTTTGCTATTTTCACTGTTTTTATTGTCAGATCAGGTGTAAAATATGAGTTTGACACCCTTGGTTTTATAGCTGCTGTCACAACAACTGTCATCATAGGTGATTGTTGAAGACGTAAACTGTGCACGACTAAACATTACACACTGACACACATACATAAGCACAAGTGTAAGAAAATGACACAGAATAACCACTGTGTTATTATGACATATAGGCGTGTGTCTGCAGTACGCAACATTACATCTTCATACTGTGTTCGACAAAGTTTATTTTTGACTTCACTTATCTCCATACTTGCATTTTGGTGTCATTTGTCACTGCACTTGACTGCACAACTGCAGCAGGAAAAGCTCAGCTAATAGCTTTGCACGACACTGTTGCCTTCTCCCCTCTGTATTCTAAATAGATAAATTATGA
>CM035802.1:36290587-36395587 GCA_020466265.1 Siphamia tubifer | reverse complement strand
AAGAGGAATAAAAACACTTGGGGAAAAAATCTTGATGAAGGTTCTCATAATTCTAGCATCAAAGGGTTAATTAAGTCTCAATCGCAGTGTGTCATGCAGCTATAGGACCATAAAAGACTGTAATTTAAAGTTACAGCTAAATGCATGGTGATAATATGGAATTAGTGACACTCAAGTCTAAATTATAATTTTTTTTTGCCAAATCATACGTACTTTACCTAATGGATTCTGAACAGAAGAAAGAAAAAAAAGAATAGCTTTATCAAATAATGATAATCTCTTTTAACGCTCACTTCTGACGGTGCATTTACTTCCTGTATTTTTCTTTTCCTCATATTTTTCTGAATTGGGGGGCATTTATTTTGAATATGGAGTGTTTAGACCAGGGGTGTCAAACTCATTTTAATTGAGGGGCCACATTCAGCCTAAAATGGTGTAAAGTGGGCCGGACCAGTAGAATGAATTTTTTTAAATTGTCTATTTGTTCTAAATAATTGTTCCACTGGGTTGAACATATTGTCTCGTCTACAATGGGTGAAGGCGGGGTCAGAGGTCACCCTGTATGAGTCTCCAGTTCATCTCAGGACTGAACATATATAGACAAACAATCACTGTCACATTCACACCTATGGGTGATTTAGATTAACCAGTTAACTAGTTAACCAGTTAACCTATCAGTGCATGTGTTTGGACATAGACATAGTTTATTGATTGACCATCAACACATTACAATCAATACATTTCATAGTTATGACAATGTCATAAATGTACATGTACAATACATTATTAGTTTTTATAAGTGACGGTCGAGGAGCCCAGATGAAGGCATGGTACGCTGCTATTTAACAATGTTACATACATTATAATATATAAGATACTTAAATATATGCCTTTAGGATTAGTGTTGACCGTTTACATTGCATGTGCACACATACATACATATATATCTATATATATATATATATATATATATATATATATATATATATATATATATATATATATATTTATTTATTCTTTTTTTTTCTAAATGTATTGTGATGGAACAAATATTAGTAAATAAATAGATTTTAAAAAATGTTATTTGTGTGAATAAATTCTACACAGATTCTTGCTTTGTGTTTTCATTTTGGATTTTGGATGGTGGGAGGAAACTGGAGTACCTAGAGAAAACCCACACAGACACGGCCCAGTTGGTAGAGTGGGTCGCCCAATGACCGAGAGGTTGGCGGTTTGCTTCCCAGCTCTGGCTGTCCATATGTTGAAGTGTCCTTGAGCAAGACGCTGAACCCTTTGTTAGTTTCCCAGTAGGACTGACAGAACCATAGAAACCTACTGGTGTATGAGTGTGTGTGAATGGGTGAATGTGAGGCTAATGTAAAGAGCTTTGAACCATGAAGGTGGAACAGAACTATAGAAGTGCAGAACATTTACCATTTACGAGGAGAACATGTAAACTCCCTGAACATATTGTAACACACTGTGAAGTGCAACAGGAATTAAAGTGCATCAACAGTGACCGTTCTATGTTCAGACGTTGAAAATGAATTGTAATTCATTTCTATATGTTGCTTAAGTAGTTTGAAAAAGCAACAGGAACGAGATGTTCAAGAGCCATGTCTGTCTGTCTGTCTGTCTGTCTGTCTGTCTGTCTGTCTGTGTGTCATGGTGTGGGTATGGTTATGTGTGATTGAAAGTAAAATCACTGTGAAAACGGTCATAAAGTGATAGATTTATTTTTCTTTTAATATTTCGCTGTATTTTAAGACTCTTCTCTGTGAAATCTGAAAAGTGAGAAATGTTCCATACTATGCATTTAATGTCAAATGATCACACTCGTATATCCACAATAAGAGTCTGAACCCTGGTGTCTGTGTAGAGGAGTGAAAATCCTTATGCACACAGTGACTCAATGCCTCTTCTCTGCTTTCCTAAAGCAACAGCAGCTTTGAACTGGAGTTCGTCGATGTCAGCAGAAAACCAACAGTAGTGTCACATAAGCACAGGAGCATGTTACACTGTTACTGGAGAGCAGGTGCGTTCCACATCACCGCATCAGAACAGAAACAAGTTGTGTCCGAAGGGTGGCGGCTCAAATCCCTAGACTGGCAGAGAAATTGTTAGCTGATGTACCCTTGAGCAAGGCACTTAACCCTTTGATGCATGAGAAACTTAGTGTTTTTATTCCTGTTCAGGAAAAAAACCAAAAAAAACAATGTGATTGAAATTTATTTAATGGCCCTATTTTTTTAGGGACTTACAAAAATGTCCACACAGCTGGATAATGTGTTTAAGCTTTGAACAAAACAAACATTAGCCTAGCCACGCTAACCCTATTGGCTACATGTAGGCGGGGCTAAAAGGTTGTCTTTCAAATCCCTCTGTATTCAGTAGGACGGAACTACAACCAATCAGCGTAGTCTGTAGGATGACGTAGTTAGACGCCAGAAAGTTGACGGAGGAGTCTGGAGAAAGTTAGGAATGACTAAACAAAATGGTGGATGATGGAGCTGAACGACTGTTGTCGCTTCTGGGAAATCTACACCTGTTTTTCTTCTTCTATGGTTGTTTGTCTCCAAATTGTTGCAGCGTCACTTTGTTACGCCCATACTTCACTAGTAGAAGTACTGATTCAACTCCTTTACTAAAGTAAAAGTACAAAATTACAACTTTTCAACTGTAATAAAGTAAAAAATAAAACTGCATTTCTTTGGCGTGGATTAAATAATATTATTTAACCAGGGAAAAAACAGAAAGTTTCAAAATTATCCAAAAAATAAAGCCTTTAAAAGTGAGTTAATGTGTAGATAATGTGTTTGATCAGGTCACAGTTACTCAGTTTAGTGGATATAAAAAGGAAATTTAGGATTTTTTTTTCCAAAGGCACAATTTAGATGAAATGTCATCGTTATGACATAAAAAGGTCATATGTGAGATTTTAAAAATGCATAATTGTGAGATAAAAAGTCAAAATTATAAGATGCAGTTATACATATGAGATAAGAAATGCATAATTATGAGAATGAGTTGAAATCATGAGATAAAAGTCCTAATTATTGAAAGTCACAATTTTTCTCCACTGATTTTCCCTCTAAAGCCACTTATTAATGAGACTGTATAGTTTGAAAAAGTCTATTCTGAGAATGTAAGGAGTATAGAGTACAAATATTTTTATATATGTAAAGATTATAAAGTACATATAGTTATTTAAAAATGTAGGGAGTAAAAGTCAAAAGTTTCCAGAAAAATAAATACTCAAGTAAAGTACAGAAACCTAAAAACCTACTTAAGTATAGTAATGAAGTACTTTTACTGAGTTTCTTCCTCTGGTGTGTGTGTTTTGGTGTTTGTAATATATTTAACATGTTTGTGATGTATCCTCCTGTAAGTAGGCGTCAACAAGTGTCCCCCACAGCTGTGCGATACTTATAACTTGTCTTAGGACGTGTGTTTGTGGGTTTGTTAATTAGCTTCCAATGGTGCAACTGTTGATTTTCAACAAGCTGTTAAAACTTTGGAGGCACCGTCTTGCATCTGGCTTCCAGGTCAAATAGATGTGGTTAACAGGTGCGTCTACATACCAAGTATTTTCTATCATTTTTGTTGCTGTTTTTGCAGTTCATGCTGACTTAATGAGTTTTCTGCTGTGATGGTGTGTATTGCTGATGAAACGACAGTAATTGGAGCTCTGTCACAGATCAGTCAATGATAATTAACTACAACCTAGAATTTCCACTGACATTTGCTCATTGAAACAGCCAATTACTGCACACTGAGGAAGTAGAACAATAATTGGTGGCCATATTGTTTGACCATTTGAACGGGCGCACGTGTGGACATACGTACACACTTCAGATTCAAGAACCTTTTCGGCAGTACTGTATTTTCTGGACTATAGGGTGTGCCTTATAATCCAGAGCGCTTTATATGTGGATTAATTCTGGTTGTGCTCGGTGACTTGGAATTTAGAGTTTTTATCTCATTATTTTGACATTTTTTAAAGTTTGAATTAGCAGAATAAGAGTGTGTTTTGTTCTGTGTGACCATTTAGCTTTACTTAATGTGCCTTATATATGAAAAACTTCAAACATAACCCATTGAATGACAGTTCACCTTATGTATTGATTCATTTTGGTTGCGCTTATTGACTTGGAATTTTGACTTTTTTTTTTAAGTTTGATTCATCAGAATAAGAGTGTGTTTTGTCCCGTGTTACAACTGCTCAAGGATGGGGTTTATTGTGACTCTTTAGCTTCACTTAATGCACCTTATATATGTGACCCGCCACCACGAAACCAGGCATAAGTCGCGCTGAGCCGTTCAGAGCTACAGCCAAATTTAGACTGGAAGGTGATTTCTTATGTGTGTTTACACCTTATCAAAAAACGGTACCTTAACACCTCTATGTTCAGTTCCTGTGGTCATTACATTGAAATCCAATCAATAAAGGTGTTTGAGTCAATTATTTAAGCGGTGACAAAAGTTCAGGTATTGCTGAGCAAAGACAAAGACGACTTCCACCTCTTTTCGCCGAACAAAACGATCTCCGTTCCGTGGGTAAACACCCAAGTGTTTGGTACGAGGTAAAAGCTTATATTGAATGTTCTGTCCAATGGTGTAAGCCAAATGATTATAATACGTCACACTTCTGTCCTATTATTATAATATATAAAACTTCTGTGACATGTCCATCAGAGTGTCCTTTAACATCTGGGAACAATTTGTGTCAATCGGATACAAATTATTATGCATTGCTAAGGACTTCCTACCCCAAAACAGTCCAAAACTTTCATGGACAATATCTAAAAATATGCAAATTGCAAAATATATCCAAATGTGGATATTAAAATGACCATAACTTTGGTTCTACTTGTGATAGAAACATCATTTTTTCACCATCTTAAACCTTAGTTTCCACTCTACCAAGCTACACACATAACTCTGTTTGGATTTACACACACTTATGCCTGGTTTACTGGTGGTGGGTCACATATGGAAAAAAAAATAAAAAAAATTGACAGTGCGCCTTATGGTGCAGAAAAAACAGTTAACTGTTACATGTGTGACTTTTTCCACTGTAGCTCGGCAACAGCTGAGCTCTGCGTTGTTGGAGGCTGACATAAGAACAGTCCAACCTTCAACCCCGTAACAAAGGGATATACAGGGAAGACAACGTTCCTGTGTGAAGAAAAATAAAATGAGGGAAAATGGGAGAGACAAAGAAACAAAAGAAGCAGCAAGGGACAGACATATGGGTGATTCTTTGAACCTTCAACCATAAAAAAACGGACTCGAGTCACAACTGGACTGCACCATTTAACAAGAGGAGGAGGGTTAAATGACAATATGATGAAGAACTAAAGGAAAAAAGTTATGGAAATCGACAACTGTGTTTAATTAGCTTGTTTTAGATGATCATATTTTGACCTTTATTAGAAAAGTCTTAAAAAAAAAAAAGGGAAATATTATTAAAAATAAAAATTATATTATCGGCCGTCCCTCCATGGGTCCCTTTCAGTGCTCAGGCCCTTCGAATCGTTCCCCCCTGGCAGCGCCCCTGCTTATATCAGATGGTGTTACGTCCATGATGAGAGAATAGAAATGTTCAGATCAGGATCGATGTGAGTGTTTTGGTGTAAGGGACCATGGCAGACCCAGGTAGTTGGATGAACCAGGATATAGTGAGGATGAAGAACTGGGAGAGTGTGACTCAGAAACAGAGATGGAGACATGAGGGGAGTGTTTGCCCTGTGGCCACGGCTGGCCAGCAGACTGCACCATGTGTCATGTTACATTTAGTCAACAACATAACAAGTTATTTCTGCACATTAGAACCTTCAAACTTATGGACTCAGACAAAAGGTTTTTTTTTTCTGTTCCATGTTCTTTGTGGAGCTTAGTGTCACTGACATGATTTTACAACTGTACAGAATTTAAAAGCTCATCATGTCTAAAGTCGAACCACATGACAACATTTCCAGGAAACGACTTGATGTGGTCTCTTTTTTTGGTAATAATTAAGTAATAATTGTGTGGAAACAAGTGATGATTAATACATTTTTGCAACTCTGATGCTGTGGAATTTCCTGGAAATTACCTCCTTGTTTTTCACATAATTGAAGAAAAACAAGTCAATCCTGGACTCATAATTTCACTAATTGCAGATTAATTTAAAATAATTACGATTTTATTATATTTGAAATGAAACTTGTTTGCATCGCTATTACCTGGAAACTGCAGAGTAATTGCATTAGAAACTAAATGGAAATGACATGATATAAGCAGTTATAAAGGATTATTATTACGATGAAATGACATCAAAATGACCACTTTAATGAAAACTAGAAACTGCAGAGTCATTGCACTGGGAAATTCAAAGAAATTACTTTATATAAGTAGTTACACAGGCATTATTACCATGACCTTGCATCTAAATTATCATAGAATTCCCGTCTTATTCACGATCTGTAATGTAAAGTGTTACCAAAATAAAAATAGGTACCTCAGTCAAAACTCCTTTGACTTGTTTTTGTAAGTTAACACATATAAAGGGCTGAATTGTCACTACTTCTGTTAGTAGATAAATCATTTCTAAATCTCATACCACCATTTGCACATATATTTGTCATTTTAATTCATTCATTCACTTTTCATGCCAAGTAAATCACAGTTTGGAGTAAAGATAGAATGGAAACAGGTAGATGGTCTGTTTGTCTGCATGTTCTATGTGACACATCAACACCAAAATAACACCAATTGCACAAATTCTTTAAGAACGAAGGTAAAATATATTAAAAATGAAGAAAATCAGTGGTGGCGTGGTTATGTTTAGACTGTAAAGACATTTTCATTGACTCTGAGCAGATTGTTGAGGGTTACAATGACAACACCCCTGTGACTTTTTACTAAAAACGGCCACATTAAGATTCAAATAATATTCATGCACAGAAATGGAAATATACATCACATGAGCAGCTGATAACATATGTACATATGAAAGGGAAACCCCCCCCCAAAAAAGCAAATGTGCTTATAGATACAACCAACAACATCCTTACCCACATTCCCCCTCCACCCCCACCACCGACCCCAAAGTCACCACCTACATATTCATCACCACCTACACAAAAAATAACATTAGCATCTGCATAATCACACCTCAGTACAGGTACACGTGCACACACATACACAAGCAGAAGTATTTCCTAAAGAATCCATGATCCTGAGAGGTTATATTACACGTAGGAAGACCGAACCTTCTTACTTAAATTTTTTTGAAGGCAGAAAGCGATTGTAATAATTTGGTAAATTCCAAATAAGTCAGTAACTTTACAAGCACTTCAAAATTTAAGTTATTGCCGTATTTAAAGGGATTATCCAGAGTAAAAACAAGTTCAGCAAATCTTTTAGATGATTGGGAGTACATATATGTATTTATATATGTATATATGTATATATATATATATATATATATATATATATATATATATATATATATATATATATATATATATATATATATATATATATATATATATGTACACATATGGTCTTCTGGGAGTCAGGTTGTTTGTAAATGCAGCTCAAAGTGGGCGATAAACTCCATCTTAAACTAAATACTAACACCAGAACGATAGTCAACAAGTACCTGAAGGAAAAGTTGAAAAGAACTTTAAAAAGAGAGTTCAAGTTCAGATGGTGTGAAGTGGGTGGGGTCTGTGCAGTCTGCCTGGGGGATTCAACCTCAGCGGGTCAGGGTTGGCTGCTTGGTGCTGGGAGGATCCCATTGTAGTCAAAATGGATAATTTTTTGCCTTTATTTTACACATGTTTTTACTTTGGGGGGGGCTGCAACTTATCACCCCCCCACCCGCTCCTGCAGCGAGCTTTCAAAATTTGTCCCACTGGTGTCTAGGGCTCTACAACATAGTGGGTGATATTTGGGGTCCCCTATGGAGGACAGATTTGATGGGGGCCCTAGTCAGCCACTGGTCATGACATCATTAACTCATGGGGACGTTCGGCCATGGCTTCAGTTTGAACGAAGAAAAGAAAATATGCAGCACATTTGGTGGTTTGTGCACTGCATTTAAATTGACATCTTTTTGTTTTTCAGTCTCCGTCGTCTAATTTGTTTTGTAGCAACGTGTTTGTTTCCAAATGGGGAATAATTGTGCAGAATTTGCAGTCTGAGAAAATAAAAAGTTGCACGTCACCTTGCACTCTTTCCCTCTGTTAAATACTAATGAAACCACTGACTTCTATGCACCACACACTTTTCTTTCAGACACCACACACACTTATCCTTACTTACACACACACACACACACACACACACACACACACTCCAGCTTAGCCCCATTGTTTATATATGGATAATCCACAATACAAACTACAAGCAAACCTTCCAGGGACTCTACTGCAGCACAACATCTGGACCCCACTATACTTTATCATGCTGTAATTGGCTGCACAAAACAGAGGTAGCTTAACGTAAAAAAAAAAAAAAAATGGAAAGAGTCTGGGGGGGATTTTCTACTGTAAGATGAGAGCAAAAGGAGCAGGTTAAGAAGGATGTGTAAAACAGAAGGAAGGAAGAAGATCCAGGATCAGTGCATGGATGAAGGAAAAATCACAGTGGTCACAAGGAAAAAAAGGGGGGGTGGGTAGTAGATGGAGAGAAAGGTAAAAAGAGTGTGACAGAAATAGAAAAGAGTTCCAGGCCAAAGGAAGTATCTGAAAGCAGGAGATAGAAGAGTGAATGATGTGTGAAGAAAGCAGGGATGGATTTTGGAAGGAGTCTCCTATGGGGACAGAAAAGACGAAAGAAGTTAGAGTGAAGAAACACAGCTGTTAGAAAAATGAATGAACGCATGCAGTAAATACTATGATCGACCCTTATGGATTTTTTGGGGTTGATACCAATTTATTTATTTTTATATAAGCTTTAGATAATGACCCATACAGGCTGCCGATAGTTGGAGTCAATACAAGGGGTGTGACGAGACTCTCAGTTTATGAGACGAGACACGAGATTGGGTTCATGAGATCAAGACGTGATTTTAAGAAAAGTAAATTACAAATGATATGAATGGATAACAGACTTTTATTTAACTGAGCTGCACATGGATTTTATAACTCTGTAAGCGTTAACTTTTAATGAACTTGTTCCTCGACAAATTTACACCAAAATAAAATGTTATACAAATTAAAATACAATAAATAAAATTATATATTTTTCCTTTCTTCACAATCAAATCGGACGCTTGACTGTGAATGTTGAGGTGTGAATGTGTTTGTCAGCGTTGTGTGGTTTGTTGGTGTTTTCATGGCAGGTGTAGTTGTTGGGTTGAGTACTGAGCTGTGGTGCTGCTGGGAATGTCTCTGCATTATGCTTGTATTGTTTTGTATACGTCGTTGTTTGCATACAGTGTCTGCATATAGTCCGTGTCTTATCAGTCACTCTCTTGTGATTCATCATTTCTGTCAGGAACCGAAAATGCTGCCAAACAAACCATTTGAAAGTAGAGGGGGCGTCGTCAATAGTAAAACCTGTGGACTTTCCAGACATGTGGACTTTCCAGACATGTGGACAGTCCAGTTTTAGAGCCGTGGGTCCAGACCAAATCCAGATATATTTTCACCTACTGATGTTGTTCAGTTAAATTCAACAGAAAGCTCTTTGCTAACGTTAGCATTAGTTTTTTTTGGGGTTAAAATGTTGATGTTTTTGTCTTGTCAGTGGACATTGTTACGTTGCAGTGAACTTTAATGCAAGTTGCTGGACAGACGTGTGTCCGTGTTTTTTTGTTTGTTTGTTTTTTTAGCTGTGTGTCTGTTGTTCCCCCACTGACAATGTGATGACGTCATCACGACTCGTCGACTCGACTTCGACTTTATTGACGGATAAGTCGACTTGAAAAAAATGACCTTCATATTATAACTGAGCTAATAATAGAATAAGTTATTTCATTATTACGTTATGTGCTCACGATTTTACTACATTATGAGCCGTTATTACGCCATGAGTTGCAACACCTCCCAAAAAAACCCAAAGCAAACAAATGAACAAACAAACCTTCAAGCAACCTTATGATGTATGAAGATGGATATAAGTAGCTCTGATGTTTTATCTGTCCATTTTCTCTTGACTGTTAAATCCACAGTGCTGTATAGTATAGTCTTGTGTTTCACATTATAGAGAAAATACAAAAAGCAAAAGCGGGGCCCTAAAAGGGTATTATTTGCACTTAACTACCACCTAACATTAAGTCAAGAACATAGTGGGGGTGGGGGTGGGGGGGTAATAATCACATCAGCCATCTTTATCGTCAATTTCTCCACTCTTAACAGGCTTCCATCAGCTCTCTTTGTACTTCAGCGTTGACACTTGTACTCACGCTATCAACTGCTTTTAATCTATAAATGGAAATCAAGAGGTTGAACTGGATTTCAATGATGTTCAAACAAAGCCTAAAAATAAGTGCATCACATCTAACAGAACAGCGACAGGGTGAAGTGCGTTGTCTAAATGTGATGTCTTCGTACATCACATGTTTCTATTGGACCCTGAAATAACTGGCTTGTTCAACGTGGAGTGGAACGAAGCGGCTGACGGATCATTAGAAATGGAGTGTCTGTGCAGTTTAGCAGCTTCCACAACATATCGTGCTCCTCACATTTGCCACACAGCCATCGCCGCATGTATCCAAACATGGGACAATTAATGCCAATGCTTACGTAGCAAATATGTGATTTGTATCTTATCACCACATTCTTGTCAATAAACTCCAAGCAATGGGTGTTGTTATGTATTTCCAGTTTTGTTACCGTACCATATCATACCATACCATACCATACCATACCATACCATACCATACCATACCATACCATACCATACCATACCATACCATACCATCTTTATTTATAAAAACCCTTTAAAACAGACACAGCTGATACAAAGCGCTGCACACTACAAAGCATAAAACACAAAACAGAGAAAGGAGGACAAGGCAATAAAATAAATCTAAAAATATAATAACAAGTGCTAAAACTACAGATAAAAAAATTAAATAAAAATAAAAATGATCATACAATAAAAGAACTAAAAACAATGAGCCACTGAGTCAAAGGCCAGGGAGTAAAAATACAAAAGTAACGCCTACTTAAAACTTCCTTATGTCAATAAAATCGGGGATGTCCTCTTTAGCTGAGCAGGAGATACTTTTGAAAAGCACCCCAGGGTTTTTTTTTGTTATTTTTAATATGTCCAATTTCTGCATAAAAATCTGAATTTCACACGAACTGAAATGAGATGGTGTGAAGGTGGCCATCGTGTTTACTACCAACAAGTAACATAACAATAAACACCTCTAGCTATTATGCTGAACATGTTGAATACACAACTAATCCATCCACCTTATGGGGTAACATGTAATATTTGACACTATTTCAGTGAGTAGAAACTAACCATGTACAGTGATGGAGAAGCAAAGCTATATATTTAAAACAAAAAAAAACAAAAAAAAACAGCTCAAGTTGAAAGTTTAGTTCCATATTTCAAAGATGCCACCTCTGTATTAGTGTCTGTATGAGCCAGTACTGCTCCTGCCTCTGGAGGGGAAGCTCTCAGCAGTCCCACTCACTAAAAGTGCTGAGTGTGAAGGATAGTGTCAGATGACAAATCTAAGGGACAAACTGCATCTAAAGCAAGCATTCTTTATAGCCTGTCCTTCACCCCTTGGAACTGTTTCTCTCCATCCTTTCAATTTATTCCTCTCATCTCTGCCGCTCTTAGCCCACCAATCTCAATAAAATTAGCCGTGCATCGTGACTGAAATGTACCGACTTTCCGTAGCAATCAAGTAGAAAATATTTCTAAGGTTTTTATGTTACACCCATTTTCTACTCCTCTGGTTTTTTCCTCTTGTCTCCTCTGGCCTTTTCTTTGTTGTTGTTGTTGTTTTTTTCTTCTCAATGTAATAGAAGGACAAACATGATTACTGACAGCGAGCCTTGCACTTTGCGTAACCTCCACAGTCAACAGCTCTGGTTTTTACAGCACAACAGAGGGTGTGCTCAGGCTGTACACAACTTTACACCTTCAGACACATACAGCTGCAAACTAGTTACAGGGTCAGAATTGTGTTTAGACAAACACACGGAGTTGAGCAAATTTCTTTGAACAATTCAAACATGGATCCTTGACCCCAATGTGAGAGGCAGTGAAGTTTTTTTCTGTTCACATCTTACATTTCTCAATATTTCTGCAAAGTGTTTTGAGCCCAATTCCCCTCACTCTCCCAGATTTGATCTCCAATGGACTGGACCAGGAAAATAATAACACAATAACCTATAAATAATAACTTCTATTTTTTTTCTTTTTGTTGTAGTGGGACAAAAAGATCAATTATATTATGAAAATTCTTACCTTTATAAACTATCTAAACAAAAAATATGCAAATAACCTGAAAAAAACAACAACCCTTAGGTAACAAATAAACTAGATGTTTTTGTCATTGTTTTAGTGTAACAAACCCTATTTAGTTACGAAAATACTTTTATAAATAAAATTACAAATGCAAAAAATAAAGTTAAATTTCATATTTCATTGCTAGAATTGTTGCACGCTCTGGTAAACACTTTTCTGGGAAAGCAAAACTTAGGTAACAAACAAACTAAACATTTTTGTCATTGTTTTAGTATAAAAAAAAATACACTAAACTATGAAAATACTTTTATAAATCATCCAAATGCAAAAAAAAGTTAAATTTCATAAGGAAAATAAGGGCAAATTTAACAAAATTTTTCCTCAATTTATCATTAGTCCATGTATTTTATGATGGATCAGTTCTACAAAGACACTAAACTCTTAGTAACAGAAGCAGACAATGGTTCAAATTTTCTTTTCAGGTTGTTCACATTTTGTTGTGAAAGGTTAGTTTGTAAATTTTCATCATTCAATATTATTTTTTGCAGTAAAACAATGACAAACACTTGAAGTTGTCATCATTTATAGGCAAAGAAAAAAAAACCTGAGAAGTAAATCTGGAGTCATTTAACAGCGGCCGCATTGGAACCTTTGGCCGACCGCATATGGGGCCCCGGGCCACATGTTTGAGACCCCTGTTTTAAACAGTTTATTCAACTCTGTGTTGAAGTTTGTTCGAATTGTTGCACGCTCTGGTAAACACGTTTATGGGAAAGCAAAACTTAGGTACGTAACAAACATGGCACACTATTAAACATTAAATCATTTCAATAAAAAATGTTTTTCGCAAATCAATCATTTCTTGTGCATCTCCACACACGCTCTCTCTCTCTCTTGCTTTCTTGCATCTCATCTGTGTGCATAACCCCCCTGCTGTCAGTTGCTGCAGCTTTTCCTCCTCTCTTCTTGCCTCCTTTTTTATCATTCTCTCCCTGTCGTCCTCTTTTCCCTCCAACCATCAGTCCCTCCTAGCCTTCATCTCACTCAGAGGGGGGCCGGGAGCCATGTTTCTACCTAATGATGCATTGCCGAAAGGAGAGAAAATGTGACAGTTAACAGCCTCCGCTTGCTCTTTCTTCACACACACACACACACACACACACACACACACACACACACACACACACACACACACACACACACACACACACACACACACACACACACACACACACACACACACACACACACACACACACACACACACACACACACACACACACACACACAGATGTGTCAGATATAGGCGAAGCCACATTCTGCCTGGTAATGCGACAGTCCAGCCACGCATCCACTGACTCTGCACACCATTTATTATGTCTTGCAGCTTTTCTTATGTCATGTGCAGTTATGGTGGCTTTAAGGACCTAAGATACTGACAGGGTAAAACATGTGTCACAAATAAAAAAAAAACACATACTATATACGTTAGAGCTGCGCAATATTGGAAAAAGAAACTGACATTGCAATTTTTTATATTTTTTTTGTAACCCTGTAATATACAGTGTATTGTGATATGGGAAAAAAAAATCCTCAGGAGTAAATAACAGCTGTGTGGTGCTGAGGCAAACGGTCAAACAGATTAATGGTCGACACTGAATATACGTTTCAGTGTCATCCTTCTGTAGTAGGAATAATGAAAATGAAATTAATAATTACAAAAATACATAAATAAATAATACAAATAAAAAATAATAATTAGATAAAAAATTTATAAAACAGACAAATAATGATAAATACATATTTTTAAATGAAAAATTACAATTATAAAATAAAAAATCATTTACATATATATATATATATATATAATGAAAATAATTGGAGAACCTGTGTTGTGACTATTTATTTGCTCTAAAACATGAACAACTGTTTGGGGTTTATTAATATTCATATATTTTTATGTTTTCATTTTACTGGTCCGACCCACGTCTGATCAAATTTAGTTGAACTAAAATGACTTTGACACCCATACTATAGATAAAGAGTTTTCAGCAGAGTCAAGTATTCTAACACTGTCGTCGAGTACAAACATCAAAGGACAAGTGATGAACTGTCTGTAGAAAACAGATACATATTATCTTGTGTTAATTCTGTGTATTTATCACAGAAAATGCACAACATGCTTATTTTTATTTTATAAAAGTGTAAAACAGGGGAAATCCTCTGAATAAAGAAGGTATATGTACGTGGTCTGAACACCTGAAAACAACAACAGTTACCATATGTTTGTTGTTGTGATTGACTCAGACATATGCAAATGTTGCCGCTGATTTACAGACTTATTATATATCTCTATGCAATATTTCCAGGCATATGTGTGGCTGTATTTACACAGTTGTGATTGTTTGTGTGTCTTTAATTTACATGCAGATTTCTCCTGCTTTCATTTGAGCTTAACATCCTCCACTTTTTCTCCTCTCCTCGCTCGCCCCCCCACCCCCTCCTCAGTTTTTCCTCTCTCTCTCACTCGGTTTCATGCCCTCTCTCTTTCTCTTTCTAATGAGATGACATGGCTTCAGTGTTATTCTTCCACTCAGTGACAGCCTCTCTGTTGCCAATTAGTGCTGGAGTCGCCAGCTCTCTGTTTGCCTTCAGAGATTACATCTCTGTTTGTGTACACAAACCCACAAATGAGTCCATCCACTCAAAGGCCGGAGATCTAGTCAACAAATGTAGTATAGAAGGAAACTCTCTGACTGCAGGCTGTATATATATTTATATGTGTGTGTGTGTGTGTGTGTGTGTGTGTTACCGGCAGATATGAGTCATTTTTTGGTAGAGGGATTTTCTTGTGGGTTTGTGTTTGTCTGAGCATCCCCCTACCCCTACCCCTACCCCTACCCCTCCTACCATAAGGTGACTGTGGCTACCCGATTTGCACAGTACATGTGCATTTTAGTCAGTCATCCTGGCCGCTAAACGAAGGGGACTCCATTTGAACAAAACCATTTGGCAGACCTTTAATTAAATTATGTTTAACAAAAGAACCAGAAACTTTATTAACATTTAAATTTATTTAGACATACTTTCCTGATCCCATATTTAGAAAGAAGGAGGAGAAGAAGTCTAACATAGAGTTAGGAATACTAGAAGGATAGAATAATAGAAATAATAGAATAAGAGGATAGAATATAATAGAGGATGTAGGGGAATACGTACAGAATTTTTGACTGTTGAGTTTGGACAATGTACAAATGTCTGTTTATAGAGAAAAATAATTAACTATAAGAATGAACAGATATAACCTATAGATGTTTAACTATATACATATATATGCAGGTTATATCTGTTTGTTCATTGTAATTGTAACAGACAGAGGATAAATATGTGTGTGTATGTATGTGTATATATATATATATATATATATATATATATATATATATATTCTTGAGGACAAACAGGACCACACTAAACGACTGGAAGGGTAGAAGAAATGTCCCATAATTCACTTTGAATCATTGACCAGATGGAGGAAGAGACACATATATGTACATATTTTCTTCATAAACAACGTAATCATGTGATCGTTGATGGATACGGTTGATAATCCCAAACAGACGTGTTTACAGCCACTGGTGATAGATAGATGTAGTATTTAATTTCCTAATCAGAGGTGGAATCCTCCACCGTTGGCAGCTGTGGCTCAGTTGATCAGGTCGTCCAATGACCAAAGGTTCGGCGGTTCGAATCCTGGCTCAGAGTACCCACATGTCGAAGTGTCCTTGGGCAAGACAGTTGCTCACAGTAGGGACAGACAGCAGGCGTCTACTGGTGTGTGTGTGTGTGTGTAATTGTAAAAAATATTAGCTCAGTCCATTTATCATTGTGTCTGAATAAGTGTGTGACTGTGGCTGATCACATACACATTTGTAAATGTTAATAAAGTTTGAGGTTTTTTTAAAAGATGAACATCAGGTAAAGTTGTCTGGTTTTGTCCAAAGGTATTTACTGTAGTTTTAGCGGCCATGACTGAACTGTGCATAAACAGTGTAAGTCAGGTATCCACGGGGGGCCTGTGGCTTATTTTGGTAGAGCGGGTCGACCTATGACTAAAGGGTCGGCGGTTCAAATCCCGTCTCCAGCTGGCCACATGTCTCAGTGTCCTTGGGCAAGACAGTTAACGGCAGCAGCTGTGAGTGTGTGATGGTCCTATGAACAGAAGGGCTGCGTTTGTTCACCAGTGGCTGTTTGGGATTATCAACCATATCCATGAACGATCACACTTTATGTACTTTACATATATGTGTTTCTTTCACCATTGCTGCACTTTTTGGCTGTTTTCCTCCATCTGGTCAATTATTCAAACTGAATTATGGGACATTTCTTCTCCCCTTCCAGTTGTTTATTGCGGTCCTGTTTGTCTTAATGTCAACACAGCCCTTCCCTTAAGTCTAATGGGGAATTGGAACCACACTACCCCGTAACATGAATGCCCATAACAGAGGGTTAGGGGTAAGGGGTGATGGCTAGAGAAGAATCTTTTCTATTGATCAATATAAGAATAAATGGAACAGATGTGTTTTTGTCCAGGTTATGTCCTACCCCATATTTGACTGTCTGCTAATGTTTGGACACAGTTATTAATGGATAGAAGTGAAAATACAGAGTGACATAGACTCAGTCATCCTTTGCTAACTGAAGCTTGTATGTGACTAATTATAATACATTTATAGAAACAGGAAAATACTGTGTCCTACAATAAGATACATGTAAGAATGGTGAAGCAGTATTTTACTATAAAAGTTTATCTTTGCTTAAACTCACAACACATTCTTTTTGATAATTAATTCTTTCTGTGCCTTATTATATTATGTAGTATTCATTTTTTTTTAATTTTTTCTTTCATTATTTATATTATTTTATTAATCTCACCCAACATCACCTTATGTGTGTGTGTGTCTGCAGAGACATATCATGCTATAACACAATAAATACTGTAGATATCACCATGAAATTACATGGGCATATACATAGAGCTAATGCACATCAGATGCAATGATCCATTTGAGTAAAGGTTAAAGGTCAAGGTGACCAGTTAAGTAAAATATAAATATCACATTATCGATTATAACTCAAGAACAAAGGGTCACAGAACTTTCAGATTGGTACCAAAGGATATGGAATGAACATTTCTACAATTCTCATAATTGGTGTTATTACCTATGACCAATAGTTTTTCAGGTCAAAGGTGACATGTTGCAAAATTAATTTGTGTAACACTGTTTGTGTGTGTCAATCATAGACATAATCAATATAGACTTAATCAATACTGGATATATTATCATAATATTACACACATTGACGGATATTTACATGTAACGAAATTATCAATCTTGCAAAAGGTCAAAGGTCAAGGTTGCATTTAGCAGAAAGGTCAAAATCGCATTTTTGGCTCTAATTCAAGAATAGGTTGTCATAGAAACTTGAGATTGGTACAAAAGAGGGGCGGGATTAGGCATTCTGTGAATACTAGTTGAGTTATAGCATGATATATATCTGCACACACACACACACACACACACACACACACACACACACACACACACACACACATACAATAATCTCACCGAACCAAAGAGATAAACAAAAGAATAGAATAGACTTTTATTGCCATTTGCACAAGTACAATACAGCACAGGCACATTGGTATTATTGTGAGTTTCTTCCAGTCAGGCAGGTAAACAATAAGAAATAAATGTGCATGCAGGTAAAAAAAAAAAATAGAATAAAATAGGTGCTTGTATAAATAGACAAAAAATAAAAATCCCAAAAATGTACAGTTCTAAAACAGGAACAGTGCAGGTGTGCATATAATATAATGAAGTGGAGAACGCTGCAGTACAACAATGCAGGTAATTAGCATGACTTACTTTTACACTTTCACACATGTACAGTAAAAATGAGTTGTTCATGACTCACAGAAGCCAATGTAATGCAGTGTATCGTCCTGAAAGCAGCAGAATTTGCTGCTTCCTTATGTGTGCAGCTTCAGCTTCAGCACCATGGACAGCGACTCTGAAGGAGACTGTTATATATGATCCATGTGAAGACACAGGACTAACATGGATGCTATTGGCCCAGACATGAACACACCTGCTCAACATTTCTTTACAACACAGGTGTCAAACATAAGGCCCGGGGGCCAAATCTGGCCAGCAAAAGACTCCAATTTGGCCTGTGGGATGAATAGCAATCAAGGTATTAATTACTGGTGTCAAATTGTTTTAATTCAGGTTCTACATACAGAATAATTTGAGCTCAATTGGGTCAGAGCAGTAAAATATGATCATAATTACCTATAACTAATGAAAACTGCAGATTTTATCTTTATTTTAGCGTAAAATCTTTATATTCACAAACTATTTACAAAAAAATGTGAATAAGCTGAACAATTAAGAAGAACTTGAAATGTCTTAAGATTATAACAATGTTCTGCATGTTATTTAATATTCTGTCTATTTGTAATATTAACTGAACCTGTAATCGAGGCAAATAGGTACAAAATATGATTAAAATTGCTTTTGTTTTTCTTAAGACGTGTCAAGTTGTTGATGTTATTCACATTTTGAGGGAAATAATTATTGATATAAACATTATCATAATGTGATATTATTTTTTTCATTGGTATTGAGATGGAACAAGGAGTCAAAAGTACTGTATGAGTGTGGAAAAAAGGCAATATCAAAAGATAAAAAGTCAAAATTATGAAATAAACAGCGAAAATTAGGAAATAAACAGTCAAAATTATGAAATAAACGGTCAAAATTGTGAGATTTAAAGCCAAAATTGAGATAAAAAGTCAAAAGTAGGAGATAAAAGGTCAAACTCATGACATAAAAAGTGAAAATGATGAAATAGACAAAGTTATGAGATAAAAAGTCCAAACAGAATTACTCCATATATAAGGTGCACAAGCCTTATAGTCTGGAAAATACTGTATTTTTTTCCAATAAACTCCACTTATTATACTAATGTAGTATGTGCTGTTGATTTATTTGCAGGACAAAGGAGTAGGATGATATAAATGACATCATATCTTTAGTGGATTGAAATTAAAAATATTGGACATGTGTTCTATAGATCTAATATTGTTAGACGTCCCATACCTAATTCTTAATAAAAGTTGTTTATTGTCTTATTTTCGTCCCAGAGAACACAGTGTTAGTTAGAACACAGTTTTGTTCAGCGCCTCAGGACTTGAACACACTCACTGCCTGCTACCACAATGATCTGAGTTTGTTTGAAAAACAACCATAAATCTCTTAAAATGTTTAATGTGTTTGATTTATAGATGTCTGAGGGCAATAGCAGTCACTCACAGATTTATGAGAGGCTGCTCACGTGGTGGCAAATGACAATCTGTTCAGCGCTGTGTCCCGGCAGAAAAATAACACCTCTCATAGCGCTGAATAATCATACAGTAACTCCCAATTTACTGCAAACAAACACTTAACCCACTTTTATACAACTCTCAAATGTTGTGGTCGTGCTAATGTTGCTGCTTCGTCAGCAAACTGTGGAGTTGGACAAAAACATGGAAGGAACACAGTCATGTGACCCACTGCTGCCCTGTAGGACTGCACTATATATGTATGTATGTATATATACATACATACATACATATATACACACATACATACACACATACACACACGCACACATACATACATACATACATACACACACACACACACACACACACATTATGTATGAATTAATTTATGATTGTTTATTTATTTTTTTATTGATTTGTCCTGTTACATTTATTTATTTATTTTACTATTTATTTATTTACTCTTTTTTTAAAGTGTGAAATTTTATAATATTATCCGCTTTTTATTTATTATATTATAAAATTTAAAAATTGTATTATTTCATGTCATGTGTTATTCACGTGTTAATTAAATTCAATAATTAACTAATTAATGTATAGTTATTTATTTATTATTTATTTGTCTTTTCATATTTATTCAATCATTGACTTATTTAAGTTTTTTAAAGTTTATTTTTACTCATTTATTATTATTATTATTATTTATAATACTTTATTATTGTAAATATATTATTGTTTATGTATTTGTGTTTGTTCATTTGATTATAATTATTATCATTATTATTATTATTCATAATAATAATAATGTATTATTTATTTTTAATTATTAATGTCCTTTAATTATTTCAGCTCTATAGGACACTGATGACAACTTTATATTATTTCATATCTTTTTTTTTTCATATCAAAATTTATATCGCAGGGTTAAAAAAAAATAAAATCGCAGTGTCAGTTTTTTTCTAATATCATGCGGCTCTACTTCTTGTCATAAGACGTGGTCAAACGGAGCCGTAGGTTGGTGACATTTTTGGTGACAAGCGAGTGAATGCTTCATAAATTGACATTCTGTCTAAATGAAAAGGAACACTTGACATTTCCCTTGTTCTGACGCCCTTTATGTTATCTATAGCACACACACACACACACACACACACACACACACACACACACACACACACACACACACACATGAGGAAGGGCTTTTATTTTATTCATTTTTTCTACTGTACCATTGGAATAAAAGGGACCCGTTTATTGCGTCTGTTTGTTTTCGCAGCCACTTACGTTAATACCGTAACTGCTTTATTTTTTGTTTTACATCCCATTAAATGTGTGTGTTTTAAACGTAGCATTGTGTCTGTGACGATTCACTTCACATTAAATGGGCCACGCATTTTTGCTTTGTTGAATTGGTAAATGCTTTATTTTAATGGTGTGAATGAAGTGTAAAGAAAAGAGCTGGCAGAGGAGCTTGTTAAGCTCTTTTTACTCATCATAGAAAACTGCGCCGAAGGGCCCGTCTGTGATTTTATCGTTGTCACGCTTGTCGGTCTGGTTTAGGCTTAGAGACTTTGCATACTGTATCTGTCATAGACACACAGTCAAGAAGATCACACAAGCTCAGATTTTCAAGTGTACCTGTACTTTCATCACTTATAGACATGCTTTATAACTGTAACACACACTTAAAGATGTCTGGTGACGGACGCTGTTTGGTGGATTATTGTCACATGCTACGTTTTTCCACAAAGAAAACAGGAAATGTGCCCCTGGTAGCTGGTTATAAGGCTAA
The DNA here is from genome assembly GCA_020466265.1 of Siphamia tubifer. Lineage (NCBI taxonomy): Eukaryota > Metazoa > Chordata > Actinopteri > Kurtiformes > Apogonidae > Siphamia > Siphamia tubifer. Next base: position 36,373,973 of record CM035802.1, on the reverse strand, counting down.
ATATTTAGATTTTGAAGCATTTTTTCCGCTGTTTTTTGACTTCATTAATGTGCATACTTTATGATAATGTGTCATAAAGTGATGATGATCATTTATGTGTGTATAAAACACATGTAAATCACCAAAATATAAATTTTAAGTCAGGTTTTAAACTACAAATAAATCACTAATAAAAAACATTAAGTCTTTCATCACTTACAGACATGCTCAGTAACTGTAACACACACTTAAGGATGTCTGGTGATGGATGCGATTTTGTGGATTATTGTCACATGCTACATTTTTCCACAAAGAAAACAGGAAATGTGTCCCTGGTAGCTGGTTATAAGGCTAAATATTTAGATTTTGAAGCATTTTTTCCGCTGTTTTTTGACTTCATTAATGTGCATACTTTATGATAATGTGTCCATAATGGTGCTAGATGTGAATGATGTGAACTTAACCCACAAAAAGAGTTTTAAAACACAACACAAGCCTCTTAAACAATCATATTGTACCATAAATGTATTACCTAAAATCCTGTGGAACCAATAAAATAATAACAAATAAAATAAAATCCTTTAAAATGTCATGTGCTGCAACAAAGAAGTACACGAGACAAGATTGGGTCACATATTGGGTCACATGCATGAGTAGTGTCATGTTAAGTAAATTTTTTAATTATAAAACACACATAAATCACCATTTTAAAAACATTACTAAATAGTCTCAACCGTATTTTAAAAAAATATTTTTACTCATTTCATATGAAGAAATCTACAAATCCTTCTTTAAAATAGTTAAAAAGTAAAGTAAAAAATAAAGAAATAAAATAGAAAGAAATAATAAAGAAATAAAATGTTCTGTTTTTTATTCAAATCTGTTCATGGATAATGAAGCCATTGTGCTTTTATCACATTTTTTTTTGCAGCAGAATGTGCACATGTAACTGTCTCCTCTTTGTCCAAATTAAACAACAGGTATAAAGACAGATGACCTGAGTATGCTCATATATCACAGTTACAGGAGTGAACATGTGCTTCTAGAATGAACCATGAACTAGAGCCGTAGAGTGTCTGACATTAGACACAATAAACTAGAACAGAGGACAGTGTTTATGTTCTGTAGCACAGGAACGTTAACGCAGGTTAAATAAAGGCTCTAATGTGAAGAACAGAGAGTTAGGACATACTACCACATATGTTACTGTTAGAGTTTAAACCAACATCCTTATTAAACTAAAAACAAAACTGTGTCATCAGTCGTTTATTTTTTTATTTCCTCGTTTATTTATTACTTTCTCCGTACTTTTTTTCCAACACACAGATGATGATACGGTTTTAAAGATAGAGGTTTGTGTGAATGTGGTTTGTTACTCTGTGTTTTTATTCCTATTTACTTATATTTATAATATTTTACTTTTTATATTATCTTATTACTCTGTGTGTGTGTGTGTGTATATATATATATATATTAGTGATGCGCGGTTAGGGGGTTTTACAGAAACCCGCCCCGCCCAAACCCAAGACGTGGCTCGGCCCGCCCCGCCCAACCCGCATGATGTCACGTATCGATAAACCCAACCCGCCCGCTATCAAGTATTGATAAACCCAACCCGCCCGCTATCAACCCGCGAGCTTAAATTTGTCTCTAAACTCACATAGTACATTCGCAGCATCTTTACCTTGTGCTTCTAATGTTAAAAGCATCATTTTTGCCTCCTTTCTAACGTCTCAATATGCACTCCAGCACATAAAATAGACTCCACCCACATCATCACTCTATAAAGCCAACACATACAACGTTTCCGTACAACCTTCGCATCGCCTGTTTTAATCTTCTCCCTGATCAAGTCCGACATTTTCACTCTTATCTCTGAGTGTTCAGGGAGATTTTGGCGCTAATAACAAATAACAAAAAGTTGGGATAAAACAGCATTCAAAACAGGAACTGACGGGCTTGCACATGCGCGAGCCGAGCACGTACGCACACACACACACACACACACACACACACACACACACACACACACACTTCAGCGGGTATTGATCATCCCTGACCCGCCCCACTCGCATCCGCAATATGTATTAATACTGCGACCCACCCCGCCCGACTCGCGGGTCATAGGAGAATTAAGTGTACGAGTAATTGGAAGGAGAGGAGAGACGAGGATGCTACTGTAGGTTAGCGGGGCTCCTTTCCGTTTCATAACACGGCTGTGGAGACTGCTCCATGCACGCACACACCTCTCTATCCTCCCTCATCGGTCTTAACATGGTCTGTAAAGATATGAAGGTAACCCTTTCCTGTAGATGGCAATGCAAAGGATGTGAAAATAACGTGGCTGTTACCCATTCATTCTGACTGGAGCGTGCCGCCTCTCATGGAATGAAACTGCCGATGTCAATTGAGTTGTCTTTCATCATCATATTTTTTATATGTCGTTGATTATTCTTACTGAGGTTATTTTAAGTTGAAATATTGTATACCTTCAGTCTATCCATATTGTGCCATTTTTGGGAATGTCGTATGGAAAAATGCGGGTATTGATCGTCCCTGACCCGCCCCGCCCGCATCCGCAATATATATTAAATATAACCCGCCCAGCCCGCAATATGTATTAAAAACTGCGACCCAACCCGCCCGCCCCGCGGGTCACCCGCGGATATCCGCGGGCCAGCGGGTAGCCCGCGCATCACTAATATATATATATATATAGTTTTTTAATGACACCTGATGACAATGGCATGTTTCACTTTCATTATACTTTTGTATAATGACAATAAAGACATTCTATTCTATTCTATTCTATTCTATTCTATTCATAGCATTACTGCAAGATGAGGAAATGTAGAAGTGGGTGTGGTCTGGGCTCTACCAATCACCAAACAGCTACGTCATATAGTTCCTGGACTAAAAGGTTCTAGGAACTATAAAAGGTTCTAGGAACTATAAAAGGTTCTAGGAACTATAAAAGGTTCCTACAGTGCCTACTGACTCAGACCAACTTTCACATTCAGTAAATAGATCTTATCTCAACATGTATGACTTTGATCAGATGGATTTTTCAGATGAATTAATTATTTTTCGTGCCTGTAGACACAGTTTAGGTGTTTTTAGCTGCAGTCATGTTTCTTGTCAGACAAACTTGAATTACAATCTGCTGAGAGGTAATAATGGGATTTTTGCCCAGTGATGCTAAACACCTATCATACATTGAAGTTTTAATTTGATGTGCAGCCTCTGTAGTCTGGCTGTCTGCTAACCTGGCTCAGCAGACAATCTCTTCATCTGTTTGTGTCTCTCTTGCTTGCCAGTCAATTACAGGATTACATTTTGGTGCAAGTGATATATACAGTTATTCATTATACCTGGACAAATGCCAGACGTGTTCCTAAACTTCACCTTGGGAAACATGATACATTGCATACTAATTAAGCCTCGTGGGGACCTGAATTTTGTCCCCATAGTGTGAGTGTGTAAACATATTAGGGTGATTCTCTGAATTGGGCAGAAATAACAGTCCAACTTTCAACCCCGTAACAAAGACTCATCCCCATAACAGTGTTTTTTTGTTACAGGGTTGAAGATTTTAGCTAAAAATAGCCATAGATCCACATTAGCTAGAGTATGGAACATGAGGGAAGCAAGAAATTAATACACTTTTCCAAAACTATTTCCTCAAAAAATCCAAAATATAATGTATGCTTGTAACAGGGTTGAAAAGTGGAGCTGCACAATGTCAATCTGATGATAAAAACAATGAACCATAGGTAAGAAAGGATGTTAATACTGACCTGTCTTTACAGTTTGAGTGGGAAAATACTTCAGTGATGTCACTTCCTGGGTGCTTAGGAAGTTGGACTGAACCATTATGTTTTTTTTTTTAAAAAAAGGCACGATTGATATTCTATTACGGGGTTGAACGAAACAAGGCGAGAAGATTAAAAAAAGTGTTATTTTATAAATAGTTCAAATACTTTTCTCATATTTCTTCTATTAAGGTTAAAGTAGACAGATACATGATTATATTAGCAGGTTACTGATTATTTTTATTAGTTTTATATTCAATAAAACAGTAACTTTGCTTAGTGGGTACATGCTCATTTGACTGAACTCTACGCCTCAGAAAGCCAAAAAAATGTTTAAAAATATAATATTTCAGATATGTTTGTGTGTTATACTGAAAAGACACATGGATATTTTGTCGTCATGTTCTAGAATTTATTTTGTGTTTTAGTTTATATGAAAAACAAGTGGGGACACAAAGTGAAACCACATTCAGACTAGAAAAGCACTGAGAGTGGAACCCTCCTCCAAGGCAGACCCCCCCCCCCCCCCCCTCGAATGAAGTGAGGTCCACCAAGGAGGTTATGTTTATGCCTGTCTGTCTGTCTGTCTGTCTGTCTGTTTGTTAGCAAGATAATATCAACAAGTTATAGAAGGATCTTGATCTTTTGGTGGTGGGGGGGTCAAGATAACTCAAAAATAGATCTTGGTGACATTTCCAGAACGTGTTGGGAGTGTCACAAGGAACAAATGATTACATTTTGGTGATGATCCGAAAGAGATCCTGGATTCTGGATCACTTTGAAATTTTCTATTGTGGTAAATGGAGACTAAACTCCAGTCATTTCCAATCTAATAATTACCAACCTATCCTGTAAACTTCATTAAGATCCGTCCATAACTTGAGTTGTCTTGCTAACTGGCAGACAGACAGGCAGGCGGGCGGGCGGGCGGGCGGGCGGGCGGGCGGGCGGGCGGGCGGGCGGGCGGGCGGGCGGGCGGGCGGGCGGGTGGGCAGACGGACAGACTCTGGCATAAACAGAGGTAAAAATCACTCATCAATGTGTCCAAAAAGATAGGAATACAAGCACACACAATGAATAAATAAATAAATAAAATTACATTTTAAGGAGATTACAGTTAAAGATAGTTCCGTATGAATAAAAAAATAAATATATTTAACTGAAAACCTAAAAATATCAATACAGTACTTTTTAATATCAGTGTCGTATTGTGAAATTAAATATCATTATTGTATAATTGATATTTTTGTTGGAGCCGTTAGTGTAATAGTTTATTTAACGGCTTATGGATGGCAGAGAAAGAGATTTAGATTTTGGCATTATTTAAATTCTTTTATGTAAGTTAATCTGCTAAAACAACAGAGCATGTAACGTCTCTGCTCCTTACATTACAAAGAGTGTCTTTTTAGGTACGAAAATTATTATACTTAGAAAGAGAACAACTGACAAAATCACACAGTGATGGTTATACAGCCATAAAAAAAAATAACAAAGACACTTACATACGGCTTATGAAATGAAAAATGAAAACCAGATAAAAATGACTGATCCCTTTTTTTTGCACTTTTTTTTTTTTTGTTTCATCCTCCTCCTAATCACAAACAGTAGCACTGCCTTGGAAAAACTCATCATCTAATTACTGTATTTTATGACTTCTCATATGTCTGGTGGCAGCGTGTTAGTGATTATGGTGTTATTGATCAAAGCTGTCATAAGCCTGCAGGAAAATTACGATTTGAACATTTCCTCAACCGCCAAAAACTCTTGTGGGAAGACGAGTCTCCAAACCGCTTCATACACTTCATTTCTTCAGCTGTAGTTTTGTTCAAATGGTTCGTTCCTGCGAGGAGGAGAGCTGTCATTTCCTAAATCCTCTGTAAATTACAACGTGACAGGGGTGAATATTGACAGAAACAAGTTAATCCTGCTGTGAATAGGGACAGGGCTGGGTTTGGAAAGTACAAGTAATACTGTAGAATTAACCCTTATGAAAAAAAATATATACTGACCATCAATATATAACTGACTGAAATTAAACATAAAAATATATATGTATATAATATACAGAAAAATATATGGTGTCTATTTTACAATATAGTTAAAAATACAGAAGGAATTTCTGCTTTCCATATATTGAAACATGTATGTTAACATTAATATATATATATATATATATATATATATATATATATATATATATATATATATATATATATATATATATATATATATATATATATATTATTAGGGCTGTCAAATGATTAACCTTTTTAATCAGAATAATCACAGGGTTGCTGTGGATTAATTTGGCTTCATCATGATCAGAACACTTTGTCAGTCGACTGTGTAGGTGTTTTGTATTTAAATTTCCCACAAAATAAAAAAAAAAAAATACAGTAAAACACAAAAAATGCAGAGAGAAAAATGTACAAAACGTGCAAAAATTCACTAAAATTCACACACAAACATAAAAATGTGTTGAAATTTTCACATTTTATTCAAAAACTTTACTAAAATACAGAAAAAAACACCACATATGTGATATATATAAACTGCCATTAACAGGTTTATTCCACAGTTTCAACTACATTTTAATCGGATTAATCACAATGATGGATTAATGCATTAATTTTAACAGCCTTCTGTTAAGTGTATTAGTAAATACATATAATTATGTGGCAAAAAAGGGCTATAAATGCTCAGGAGGTATTTCCTCAGGTGTTCATCTGTACCAGAGGAGGTTAAAATCCAGAAGAGCTAAATATCTAAAAATATATATTAAAAATTAACTTTTTTTTTCCATATATGTGAATATATTTTTCATATATTTTTCAACATTTCGCTTCATGTATGGACAGTCGACTACAAGTGCAGACTCTATATCATTTCATACACAATAAAAAAACCCCACAGACTCCCACTGTCCAATTAATGAAGCCCAAAGGGATAAACACACAGACAAACGCAGAAAATATAAACAAAAAAATAGAGACAAAGCCCAGTGTGAAACCTCTAACTATAGTAGGACTGTCTCTCAGGCTCAGTTTATTCTAGTTTTCTCTACTTTTCTTTTCCTAAGGTTCAACTTCTGTACTTTTCTTTTCCAAATATCTTTTCCTAAAGCTCTATAAATGCACTATAACATTCATGAGCCAATAAATGACCTTCAACCATACTGCAGCCCCATGAGAAAAACTAAAGAAAACAACAGGGAATGCAATAAATCAGTTTTATTCTAAGTGGATTGTTGACTGTGGTGCTTGTGTGCAGGGTTATTGCTTTGCAAAGCTGTGGAGCTGATATATGGAAGTGGTGGAGATAGTTGGAGTGAGAATATGTTGATAGGTTTATTGAAATGTCACTGTGAGTTGTGCATGTATATGGAGTTCAGCCAAAACACTACGACTGATCTTAACGAAGTATTCTATGTGTGGAGGAGGTCAAAGTGGACTCACATTCTGTACTTATGGGTTGTACTTTTTATATCAGAATTTTGACTTTTTACCTCAGAATTTTGAGCTTTAATTGCGTAATTTAGACTTTTTATCATATAATTTAGATGTTTTATCTCATAATTTTGACTTTTTATCACAGAATTTAAAAATTTCTTGTATAATGTTGAATTTTTATCACAGAATTTTGACCTTTAATTGCATAATTGAGATTTTTTATCTCATGAATTAGACTTTTTAATCCCATAATTTAGAATTTTACTGCATAAGTTAGACATAAATGTGACTTTCATATACTATATATATATATATATACATACAGTATTTGTATACAGTATATGTATACAGTATATCTCAGCTGTAACGTGCGTCCCCACATGTCTGTGCAGGTCAGTGTGAACATGTGGGAGCGTGCATGTGCTTCCACAGGCTAATCTATCAAAACAAGTGTTTGTGATTTCCAGGGGATGGATGACCTTTGGGGCCTCTGGAGTCCCCTGTCACATCATGTGGTGGAGATAGAGGACAGGGTTGGGGGGAGGTTGACAAAGGAGCCAGTGAAGACACTCGCTGGGTGAATAAGTGTGTGTTTTTTTAATCCGTTCTTCACGGGAGGGTTTTGCTGAGCGTGCTTTGCTGTTTTTCAGGACGGCTCTGCCTCATATTAATGCTCATGCACACGGTACACTCACCTGGCAACTGGCCAGCACGCACGCACATGCACGCACGCGCACACACACACACGCACACACACACACACACACACATACTCGTTTCCATGCCTCGTGAGGACTTAATTTGTAATCATCAATTGTACGTAATGGAGCCGTAATTTTTGGTTGTAGGTTATTATTACCTCCAACAAGGAGTTTGTTTGTTTGTTTGTTTGTTGGCATAATAGCTCAAAAAAGTTATGGATGGATCTTGATAAAATTTTCAGGATGTATTGGGAGTGTCACAAGGAACAAATGATGACAGTTTGGTGGTGATCTGGAACAGATCCTGGATTCTAGATCACTTTGAAATTTTACATAAATGGTGAATAAATATCAAAGTGATCCAGAATCCAGGATCTGTTCCAGATCACCACCAAAATGCAATAATTTGTTCCTTGTGATACTCCTAATACATCCTGAAAATGTCAAAATCTGTCCATAACTTTTTTAGTTATTTTGTTAACAGACAGACAGACAGACAGACAGACAGACAGACAGACTCCAGCAAAAACAACTTAATTCAAAGAAGGGGGGGTCTATTATTAGACCCTATTATTATTATTATTATTATTATTATTATTATTATTATTATTATTATTATTATTATTATTATTATTTTTTTTTTTTATTTTTTTTTTTTATTGGAACCTCAGGTGGACCACATTTGGTCCCCGGGCCACATGTTTGACACCCCTGCACAACTGCGATACTGTCCATCACTGAGCTGCTCCACTGGAGCCAAGAGAGAGTGAATGCCCTGCCCAAGGGCACACTGCCAGCATGTGTTGAGAGAGGGCAGCGTGTTTACACAGTCACTGTCTTTGCCCAGACTTTCGCAGCTGGTGTGAGAAATTCTAAATGATCGTCTTCTGGTCACAAGCCATTTGTGTCATGTTTAGGCCAGAGTGAAGAACAAATGGATTCTGTCCTTTTACTCTGAAACACTCCTGTGAGGTTATGGGTCACATGTTTGATGTTTTATGAACACAAACTTACAGTAATAAATGAGTCTGTTTTCCATCCCATAATGTTACACCAGCACATTGTTACGGTCACAGGTTCATATCGAAAGACTCAGAAAAAACAGTAAATGAAGTTTCTGGACAGATAACTGCATTCATCAGTTAATATGGAAAAACTTAAACATTATTAGTTTATGAATACACTGTTAGTACAGCTGCACATGATACTGTATGAGCACCCACATCACAATCCAATTATTTTTATATATATATATATATATATATATATATATATATATATATATATATATATATATATATTTTAATGTATTTGTTCATTTGTATTTATTTGTATTATTAATACATTTTTTATTCATTAATTTTATTCATTAATGTTTTTATTAGTTTTTATGTGTTTTAAGGTTGAATACATTTTTTGGTTTTAAATTTTAATTAATTTTATTTATTTTTTTATTTATTTGTATATATATTTGTGTTTTCTATTAATTAAATCATTAACTAATTAATATTTTTAATTCATTTATTTTTATTTGTGTTTTATATATTAATTTTTAATTTTTATGTTTTTATTTATTTTGTTATTTTTTATTTATTCATTTTTATTCATAAATAATACATTTTTGGATATATTTTTCTGTTATTTATTTATTTCTAAAATTTTTTACTATTCATTTTTATTTATTTATTTGTCTTTTTTGATTTTTATTTAATTATTTTGATTGTATTTTTTATTTTTCACTAATTATTTGTATTATTGGTTTTCTTATGTACTTATTTGTATTCATTATTATTTACTCATTTATTAATTTTATTGAATTATTTCAGCTCCAGGAAGGATGACACTGAATCGTATGTTCTGTGTCGAACCCTAATCTTGTTCGACCGTTTGCGTCAGCGTCGTACAGCTGTTATTTATTCCTGAGTAATTTTTTTTTTCATATTGCAACATATATCACAAGGTAAATAAAAAATCACAATATCATTTTTTTCCCCCTAATATCGTGCAGCCGTCGTTGCCAGCGGAGGTGGTTCTCGTAGCAGAGGAACTCCCAAACTGGTCCATATTTAATCCTCACCTGCTTCCATTATGGGCTGTCAGGGTACGGCTGAGCTGGCACAGACATGGATGCCCGCCGCTGCAGTGGCATTTATGCAGTGACATTTACCAAGTGACATTTTGTCTGTGGCCAAACCCACACTCACTGAGCGTGAACTAAATCGTGTTGTCTCCTACCGTCATGGAGCCGGCAGCCAACACTGTACGCACATGTACGCACATAGGTTTAAATGTGTCTCTGACCAAAAATGAACATATTGATCTAATGAGGCTGCACGTGTTACAGCTACGAAAGTCACAATGTCATTATGACACCAGGGTTGGAAATACAGATGTGATCATCTGTAATAATGGAGGGATTAACCCCAGAATTGATTAAACATTTAAAGGAAACTCAAGAAAAGGTTCCGTTTCATATATTACTAATTAGACATGAAGGTGAGCGCAGGCTTTTAACACCTGTAATGTGTTCGACCATCTATGCACATCAACATCTACATTTAATTTATTAATCATTTAATATATTCTTTGTTCCAGTCTTTCCCAGCTTTTTATGACATCCTAAACAGAATGAAATATGTATAATACTTTAACCACAAATGATAAGAATGTATAATTGTGAAATTTTATACCAAATACTAGGGCTTTGACTTTGAATTTTGACATTTGAATATAATTATAGTAAGATTCCTGCCCCTTTTCAACTATTACCAAGTTTTAATTTCATATAACGTCATGTATAATGTATCATATCATATCATAATAAAAAAAGAGACATTCAAATGAATATTAAGCAGCTCTTTATATTCAAACCTGTATCATTGGGACTATTTATTTTATTTTTGTGAATGTGGTTTATTTTTTAATTTTTTTAAATAATGTATTTATTTTTACATCTAAAGAATTTATGTGAAACGTGAATGTCATTATCTTTGTGCTTATCTGGGCACCTGTAGACGTTCAACGCTTCGACCTGTTTGGTTCGTGACCAACACGTCACTAAGACCAACAAAAGCATTTTTCTAATGTTGTTACTGTTGGTAATAATTCTATTTATCTGCTTGGAAAATTAATTCTAAAATAATAATAAGTGAACTCTGCAGGCTTTCATTACTCTTTCTTTGAATGAACACAGTTTGTATCAAAACCCGGAAACTGAATATTGGACATTTGACAATTAGCCTGAAGGGACACTGGCATAAATAATTATGTCCCTCAACTGAGTTTCGGGTTTTATGGTTGTGGTCCCACTGCCACTGCCACCAGATATATTTAATGAAATCCCATATTCAATATTTTCCAGATCATGAAGAGACCATTTCTAGACTGTCCACCAGGCGGTACTTAAAGGTTTAAAATCATTAAACACTCTGGAACCGTTTGTCTGGTTGACTTCAAATCAGTAAAAGGTCATGACCTGGGGTTACCTCAGGTCATGACTGTACCCCTGGTCATCAAAGGTATAAGTTTATTTAATTAATTTAAAAAAGAAATTAATTAATAAAAAAAAAACTACATTCTTAAGAAATTAAATTAAAAATAGATTTTATTAAATGACAAAAATTAAATAAAAAATACATACAAATGAATAAAAAATAAATACAGTTATTATTGCAGGTCATGTGACTAACTCTACTCTAACTTTAACCTTTAATTTCAGTATTTAATTTCTTATAAACTACTTAAGTTCTGTTGTTACATGGACCATATTCATAAATGTGTCTGAATTCAACTGTATTTGCACAAATAAAAAAAAAAAAGGAAATCTCTGTAACTGGACAAAAAGGTCAGTGCAATGATCACATTAAAGCTTAATTTTATCCACGTCTCGTCAAATGTCAAAGACGACCTGGGTTAAGAAGAGTTTGCAAAGAAGTTTTTGAACATATAAAAACATTGTGAGACCAGGGGCAGCGTGGTTGATGTCATTACCAAACAGTAAAAATGTCAAATAAATGGTTGTAACACCCACATGTTTAATAAATCAACACATGGATTCAGATTTATTAGCGTGTCCCATGCGGTGTCCTCCCTGAGACGACGGCATCAAGTCAGTAAAAGAAACATGGTTGATTCTTTTTTTTTCACCGCTGACATTTATTCAACCCTAACCTATAAATGTGCTCTCAATAAATGTCACCGTAATGAGGAAAACGTGTTTTAGTCGATGTGTATTATCTCACCATCAATCCTTCCACCAGTAAAAACCGTCTTTATTATTAAAGACTTCAGCTGCGTTAGTGTGGATTTAGTTCCCGAGTGTTTTTTAATTCTTCTACAGGCCTGAAAAATAAACACTGTATAATTGAATCTGTGTTTCATTCATTCATTGGTTTTTTAAAATCATTATTTGTTTCCAAAAACAAAATGAAAAAAACAAAAAACGGACAACGATGCGTTTTTTCAGTTTTCCTTTTTGAAAATGGTTAACGTTCGTTTTCCGTTACATCCAATTTTTAACCTGAAGCAAATTGAGTAAACTGAAAATGACCTTTGACCTGCAGTAAGAAAGATCTAAACCTACGTCCTGTTTGGGGAAAATAAGACGATGGAGGAAATGGGTGTCATATCGTACCATAATGACGTTCAAGTGCAGTGGCCATGTTTTTTTCAGCTGTTAAGATTCATTACCCCCTCCCCTCTGGCTCTCCGTATGTGTGTTTACCTTTACCAGAGTAGCATCCAGCTAGGTTTCGTGTCGTTGCTTGTTCTGCAAACGTCCACAGAGAGCACATGAACCAGTTTGAACCGCCATTTTTTTCAAATTTGTGCAGCAGCTACTGTGGCGCCGTCTTATCTTATAGATGCTAATGCTAATGCTACTTCAGATTCGCTGCAAACGAGGACTGGTTTAACCCCACGTGGGTGACGCTAACGGACCGTTTTTTTCTGGGTCCCTGGTTCAAATTTGTGCAGCGGCTACTGTGGCGCCATCTTTCTCTCATAGATGCTAATGCTAATGCTACTTTAGATTTGCTGTAGTGGAGGACTGGTCTGTCAAAGGAAGAACATAAGGTGTCTATAAACCAAGTAAAAAGTGTGTGCACACAGTTCAGTGTTTTATCAAGGGACTACAATATGACATTAGCTCATGTCTGCATGGACTGTGTGGGTATTATTGGTTATTAAACTGAAACTAATGGAGACAAAAGGAAAATGGATGAGTAGGTGTAGTTAGGAAGCGTGTAGTGAAGAGCTTGCTTCATATAATGCAGCCTAATTAAGCAATTCATCACAAGTTAAACAGCAGAAGAAGTTTACACACTATTTGCAGGAAGGGAAAGAATCAATAATTAGTTTGTGGTTCACATGAAGACAGCTCATCACAAAGGTTTCACTTTCACTTTCATATAAATTAAACCATTAAATACATTGTATGTAAATACATTTTTATTTTATTTTCAATATATTTTCATTATTGTCCATCAAACATGAATAAACCAATAGTAATCCACCAAAGGAAGTCCCGCCCCCAGCGGCCATGTTTGTGTCAAAACTACAATTAAAAAGTCAGGAAGACTGAAGTTATAACAAAGGAAAAAAAAAACAAAACAACAACAACCAAAACTGAGAAAGATGTGGAGGCAAATATTTTACACATTATTTTCATTTCAGTTAGTTTTTTTTAATTTGGTATTTTGAATTGATATTTTTTGCTTGTACTTTTAAAAATCTTACTGACACAAATTAAACACCACTGATGCGACTCTTGTCATCACACTCTTCATACCAGAAGTCTGCAGAACCAACATGGACCAAATGGACGGTCCCTTTCATTTACATTTTAAAGGTACAGTGTGTGTTTTTTTTTTTTATATAATAATCACTTTCATTACTGATTAAAATGGATTAAAATGGTCCATAATCAGTCAACAGATCACACTGTTCGATTACTTTAAATCTTAACGTTAATCTTTTAATTTACTGCGTTCTCTTTTTTATTTGAAAAAGTATAGGAATACATGTTGGTACCAAAATATTGGTACAATGACAATACTACAGCAAAAGGTTTGTGTATTTAGAGAAGTCACTAGATGTACCATAATTTTTGATTTTGTCCAAAAACCAGAGTGCGGTTTATATATGAATTAATTGTGGTTGTTTAGTGACCTGGAATTTAGATTTTTTTATCTCGTATTTTGACATTTTATCTCAAAATTTGGGCTTTTTATTTCACGATTTTGATGTTTTATCTAATAATTTTGACTTTTTATCTAATAATTTTGACTTTTTGTCTCAATTTTTATGTTTTATCTAATAATTTTGACTTTTTATTTAATAATTTTGACTTTTTATCTCATGATTTTGATGATTTGTCTCATAATTTAGACTTTTTATCACATGATTTTGATGATTTATCTAATAATTTGGACTTTTTATCTCATGATTTGGACTTTTTATCTCATGATTTGGACTTTTTATCTAATAATTTGGACTTTTTATCATGATTTTGATGATTTATCTCATAATTTTGACTTTTTATCTCATGATTTTGACTTTTTATCTAATCATTTAGATTTTTATCTCATGATTTTGACTTAACTTAATGCACCATCCAGAGTGCATTATACAATATATGGATTAATTTTGTTTGTGCTTAGTGACTTTGAATTTAGACTTTTTATTTCATGGTTTTGACTTAACGCACCTTATCTTCCAGTGCGCCTCATAGTGTGTAAAATCGGTTACATAGACACACAGAAGAACAACGTTAGCAACAATCGCTAACACTTTTTCAGGAAAGTGTCATTTAAAGTTTGGCCAACGTGCTTGTGTGTGGTCGCACATTCTACCAAATATTAACTAAGATGCTTCTCCACTTGCTTTGTTTACCGTCCCAGTCTCTTTATTTCTTCTAATGAGCGCCTCCTAATCGCAATTTTCAATCTGGGAAAAAAACAAGGAGCTTGTGCTGCTGTGGAATGACGGCGGTACGGAAGAGAGTCATACTGGAGGCTAAGAGAGAGATGATTTCATTTATCCCACAGAGCGCTTAAATAATTTATCATGGGAGATCTGTCAAAGTATTGCTGTGTTTGTGTGTTGAATATTTATAATGCATATAAAAGTGTTATGGGCCAGCTGCTGGTGCTCGTACGTCTTATGTCTGTTCTGTTTTTATAAAAAGGGCACTGGACACTTTCAACAGTTCCAGCTGTTTGCTTTGGTTATTACTAATTTTTGCACCAGTAACTTGATCAGGGTTAAAAAGGTTTGGCTTATAACAGTATAGCAAAGATTTTCTGTGTTTTTCATCTAGTGACAAACCATTACCCTGGGCCCAGCCTCATGAATAGCTTATTTTTTTGAACTGTTTAGCGCTGTGGCTCTTTGATTCTGCTGTCTTTGAAGCTGTTTTCCTCAAATTCTCTTTGCCTGGACCAGAGATATTTTAATCTGGCGCTCATATTTATCAAACAGTTCTTGATTCACTCTCAGGACCTGCACTGAAAGTTGGAGCGGAACTAAAAATATACTCCAAACTTTTGAATTGAACATGTGAGGTGATTAGGAAGTCTTGAGTAAAAGGTAAAAAAAAAAAGAAGAAGAGGAGTCTTCCTTTGGGATTGAGTGAAATTACCACCGTCTTAAAAAGCTTAATTTAAAGTGAATAATGATTTCGTACGGTGCTGAGATTTAAAGCTGCAGTGCTTTAAAGCAGGACGTAATAATTCTAGAATTACATTTCAACATATTGTGTATCTGAGAGGGTCTGAGAGAAGCATATTAGAAAAAAGAAAAACTGACATTGTGATATAAATGTTTTTAACCTTGCAATATATATATATATATATATATATATATATATATATATATATATTGCGATTTGAAAAACATAAATAACAGCTGTAGTGAATCCAACAGATTAGCCATGGACACAGAACACAGTATGTTTCAGTGTCATCTTTCTTGTAGCTGAAATAATTAAATAAAATTACTAATTAAAAATAAATAAATTTAATAACTAAAATCAAAATAAATATATAAAAAATGAATACAGATACATTAATAACAATAATAAAAAGAATTAGTTAAAAATAAAGAAATGAAAATACATAAATACATGAATAAATAAACCAGAAAAATAAATGAAAATAATCAATTAGAAAAAAATAAATGAATAAAAGATAATCAAATAAATACACATTTAAAATAAAAAATACACAAAAAAGACTAATACATAAAAATAAATGAATAAAAATACAGCATTTTTAAAAAAAATAATTATTCAATTAAGAAAATAAAAAATATCTAAATAAAAAAGTAATAAAATACATAAAAATAAAAAAAATACAACAAAATAAATTGTATACTCACACACATGCACACAGTGGTGCCTCAATTTATCAATTTATGAAAATAATTTGTTCCAGAAGTGGTTTCGTAAGTAGAGTCACACTTTACATATAAAAGGCCTTATTCGTTCCAAAGACCCCAGTACTACCCCCTAAACCTTTTAACAATTAACAGTCTAGGTGCTTCCACACTGACTGTGCTAAACAGTTGGTACCCATCTGCGATAAAGTGCAACAACGCCCAAGTTGTTATGCAACCAGTTCTGAGCGTGAATATTACGAACATGTACCTGTGAACTTTACAGTAAACAGCCCTGGCTTTAGTGACGATAAGGAGACAACATGCACCTTTGTGTCGTGGTAACACATACTCAGTGAATGTCACCTGCTGCCGCCATCAGTGTAGACGAGTGTTAGAACTGAGACGAATGAGGGTCAAAGCCGTACGATACAGTACGTATGTATTTATGTACAGTACGCATGTATTTATGTACAGTACATACAGTACATATGTATTTATGTATAGTACATATGTATTTATGTTCAGTACATATGTATTTATGTACAGTACATACAGTACATATGTATTTATGTACAGTACATATGTATTTATGTTCAGTACATATGTATTTATGTACAGTACATACAGTACATATGTATTTATGTACAGTACATACAGTACATATGTATTTATGTACAGTACATACAGTACATATGTATTTATGTACAGTACATATGTATTTATGTTCAGTACATATGTATTTATGTACAGTACATACAGTACTGTATTTATGCTACAGCATTAGTTGGGTCTTTGGTAAATTCTGGTATTACTGTAAGTACACAAAAAATAAATAAATCGATGATCAAACATATATGGTGCAGCTCTATGTAGAAGTAACAGTTAGTTATGGTGTTAAAACTAGCATAAATAATTGTACTGTTCTTCTGGTGTCGTCATCTGTTTGTGTTTATGTTTGAATCTTTATTGTGATTATCCGTCCTGACGGTCTGCCTGCTTCATTACTGTCGTATCTATCATCATATTAAGGTGCACCCCTCAGGTAATGGTGCTAATGTCAATTAAAGTTAGGGATGGGCTTCTATTGAAAAAGCAGTCATCATTGAAGACGGAGGCGCTAGTATCCCTCGTGTACGACAATAATGAATCATGTGCGATGGGAAAAGATAGGTGTTAATGAACAAAGTTGATGCAGAATGAAGCAAGAACAAGCTGTGTAATATTTCTTTGTCTGTCACCAACGTTGGCCAGATGGTTGTAGCACCTGTACACACACACACACACACACACACACACACCGTTGCTGTTATTTTGATTCCTATGAGAATTCTTTACCAACAGGTTTAAACTAGGGCGGCACGATACAAGAAAAAAAAATTATATTGTGATTTCATAATTTTTTTAACTCTGCGATATATATTGTGATATGAAAAAAATCCTCAGGAGTCAATAACAGGTGAGTGGTGACGACACAAACAGTCAAACAGATTAGTTGTCGACATTAATGTCAGAAATAATTAAACAAAATTAAGAATTAAAAATAAAGAAGCAAAACGTTTTCCAAAAATGAAAAATAAATGAATGAGTGAATAAAAAATACAAATTTAAGAAATAAAGAGTTTCAGTGTCATCCTTCTTGTACATGTGTATATTATATCGTACAAACACACAAAACATTTACTAATAAGTCGAATATTATTAAAATTCTACTTTTCTTAAGACATTTCAGGTTGTTCATATTTATTCCAGTTATACAGATTATTATTATTATTATTATTTTTTTTTTTGGCAAAATTAGACTTTGTTTTAATTAAAATAAATGAAATCCTTTACATTTACAAAGAGAAATTTTTTTTTACTTGTATATTTATAGGTTATTTCATGAGAGTGAATTGGTGTGAATGTGGAACTCATTTTTACATTTCACAAATTCATCCAAAGGGCCATACTGGAGCCTTTGGTGGGCCAGATTTGGCCCCCGGGCCACATATTTGACACCTGTGGTTTAGTGTGTCAAAGCAGGAAAGAAAACAGAAATAATTAATATTCATAAAATAAGAGAAATAAGATAATTTTTTTTGCTTTTTGTGCCTTTAAAAAACAACAAACACCTAATTTAAGAGGTGCAACCAATCAATTCATTGAGCTCGATTGTGAACTGTTGGCTTGTTAACAACCTACTTAATCATCTAATTGATCTTTTTTCCTGTGTTGGAGCTTTGCCTGGTCTCAGCTGTTCTCAGGCTGCTTTAGAAAATACTATGTTATCATTATAAACCGTAATAGAGTGATTGCCAAATCTACAAGAAATAAAATGGAGGTTGCAATAAACAGGAATTAGCCTTGGAGCTAAACTTTTACCTCAGGGACGTTGAACTCATTTTAGTTCAGTTCCACATTCAGCCCAATATGATCTGAAAAGGACCAGACGAGTAAAATAATAACCGTGAAAAGAGTCAAATTATATGATGATCATCTTTACATCGATAATGTTTCCATCGAAATGTGACGATCATCAACAACTTGACACGTCTTTAAAAAAACAAGTGTAATTTGAACCATTTTCTGCCTCAGTCTAACAGTTTATCATTTGCACATGTGCAGAACAACTGTTAATTTACATTACAAATACACTAAACACTTAGTGACAAGCAGAATATTTGGAAAAATGGCGTTTTCTTCTCTTCAGATATTTCAGCTGGTTTATATTTGTTCAGGTTTTTGTAAAAGGATCATTTGTTAATATAAAGATTTTCATGTAATTTGACTTTTTTACATTAAAATCTGCAGATTTTATTATTTATAGATAATAATAATGATCATATTTTACTGATCTGACCCAATTGAGATGTAATTATTCTGTATAAAGAACCTGGGTTAAAATAATTTTATACCATTAATGTCTTAATTGTTTGTCCTTTGGGGGCCCAGATTTGGCTCCTGGGCCTTATGTTTGACACCTGTGTTCTAGATGTGAGCAGTAACCCAGTAAAAAGTACTTTATTACTGTACTTAAATATATATTTTTAGGTATCTGTACTTTACTTATTTCTTTTTCTGGCAACATTTGATAAGTCACTTCAGAGGGAAAATCAGTGGAGATGAATTGTGACTTTATTTAACATAATTATAGCTTTTGATTATTTTGACTTTTTATTTCTTAATTTTGAGTCATTTCATAATTCTGCATTTTTTATCTTACATTAACGACTTTGTATCTCACAATTTTGGCTTATTTTATTTTTTTTTTTTTACAAATCTAATGTTTTATCTCACAATCCTGCTTTTATAAATTTCCAAATTATAACTTTTAACTTAATTGTGACGTTTTTCCATTTTTCCTAAATGTCCTGCCCATACCCAGAAAACTGAGTAACTGTTACCTGATCAAACACATTATCGACACAGTGACTCCCTTTTAAAGACTTTATTTTTAGATACTTTTGAAAAGTTTCTGTTTTTTCCTGATTAAATAAGTATTATTTCATCCATGAAAAAAAAAACAGTTTCACTTTTTACTTTATTACAGTTGTGAAGTTATATATATATATTTTTTTTTACTTCACTAAAGCAGTTGAATCTGTATTTTTTTCCACACAAGTAGCTGTACTTCGACCACCTCTGCTGTCCTCTAATTGAATTATTTCACTAAATTAAAACGCTTGTTGTAAAAGTGTAAAACATGAACAGCACAAAAACAAACACCGTCACACGTAACATTAAACTCGTACCATCCAGACTCACAGACATACAATACCCACGTTGTTTTGAGGGGAAAAAAAAAAGAGTCATTAACATGATCAGGCCGTTTGTTCATGTGTTTTCCTTTTCTTCTTCCTCCTTTTCTTGTCCTCTCTCTCTTTTGTTCGCCCATGCACATGCAGGGGCAGTGGATCAGGTGTCGCTCCCTGGGCCGTCATCTCATGTGACATTCACCCACCACACGTTTCAGACTCCCTCTCTTTCCTGTCCTCTACTTTTTGCTCCCTTCCTCTGGATGACTTTTCACACTCATTAAAGCAACAGACAAGACAAGCATGGGGGTGGGGGGGGGGGGGGTAAGAGGAAAAATGAATCTCAGCTAAATATGAACCTTAGCTAGTCTACTGTTGTAAGTTTAGAAAGGACAAACAGGGGTGACCCTTATGAAACAGGAATTTATGGTTATATATTAACAAATATAATGCAAACATATTTTCCTGTATATGGAAAAGTATGTGCATATATTATCCAATAAACTGCAATATATGATTTGATAATAAAATATATGTTGCACTGAAATAAAAAATAAGAGCAAAATGCAGACAACTTAGAAAAAAAAGGAAAGAAAAAAAAGGGGAAGAAGAAAAAACGGAAAAGAAGAAGAAGGAAGGGAGGAAAAAAGAAAACAATAAACAACATAAACTCTATTTGTTACCTACTTTCCTATCTGCTCATTTGTTTTTAGTTAGTTTTTGTTTTGTTTTTTGTATATATGTCTATGTTTAGTACTTCAGTTATTGATTATTGGTATTGTTATTATTGTTATTATTTTATTTATCATAATTTTTGTACTATGCACTATATTACTATAAGATGAATTTAGGTTATTGGGGAAGTGAAGAAAGGGTAGAATTAAATAAGCTTATGCTTCATCCTACTCCTTTTCGGACATGTCATTGTTATTATTATTATTATTGTTATTGTTCTATTGATTATTGTTGCACTTTGCACATGTTCGAAATAAATCATTCAAATCAAAATCAAAATCAAATCATTCAAATCAAATCAAGTCAAGTCAAAAGCTGTCCTATATGTTTACAGATAGTTTTATTGAAACTCATTTTTGGATTTATTTGTTGACTGTTATGTAAACTGTTTTTTTTTTTCCTTTTTTACCATAATGGCTGTAATAGTGACTGTCTGATGTAACGCATGTAAAAAAAAAAAAGGGGCAGGTATCATGGAGATTGGAATGAATAATTAAATGACATTTCTTTCCACATATATTGTGAAGTGTATTACTAAATATATAATTACATATATTTAATCATACACTTCACACACTTGCTCCATTCACTCCCATTCAATTTTTTTGCGAGCTAAGCAGCCATGGATGAAGAAGTAGAAGGGTGTGACTTAGCCTCTCCATATGTCTTATTATATATAAAGTGACAGTTCCTTATGTATTTTTATCTATATTGTAATATATTGACACAAGATATTTTTCTGTATATTATATACATGTGTTATGTCCAATTTCAGGCAGTAGTATATTGATAGTTTATGGAGAAAGTATTTGTGTTTGCTATATGTTTCTTTTCCATGTTTTGATTCGTAATCAATGTTATCAATGGTTGATTGATATTGAAGGTAGCGTCATACTACACACTACATAACCTGATCAGCCTTGGAGGGGTGGGTCAAACTGCATTTTTGTTTTGTTATATTTGGATATGCAAAATGACAAAGATTCTGATTCTGAAATATATATTTTTATTCCATGAGAGGATTACTGGTGTGTGAGGGATGTTTAATATCTACAGGAATGATGGGGGAGAAGAGAATGACCCGTAACACTTTACATTATGGGTTATGAGGTATAAGGTAACCGCTTATTACAAATCACTAATAGAGTGTTAATTCGATGGCAATTTTAATGTAATTCGTGACAAGATACTGACATTATATGAACTGTGCCTGTTGTTCCATCTTTAACACACTGTCTTACCATATGCTAACGTAGCTGCTAATGTTAACTAGGTTCACTAGCATGATATATATATATATATAATTAACTTGAACAGGCTGGCCAACCGTTATTGGTTACCATGGTTACTGTCTGCTTTTCCCTTGTTTAAGCCTAAACTGTGTACTTTACAAACATGTTTCCATTGGTTTCAGATGCTTCAGTGTTCTAAGGCCGAATACAAAACACAATTATTTAGCCCAGTTACAAACGTGGCTTCATAGCATCCGTACTTTGTAGAAACTTTTCCTCTTTACCTTATCGGAGCTACGCTGGAGAATTACCACCACCCCCTTATTAGCGATCCGTTACTTGTAATAAGCGGTTACAAATGTATTATTACCATGAAATGACATCAAAACGACCATAGAATTACCATTTTACTAGCGACCCGTAATGTAAAGTGTTACCGAGTGACCTTTTTACCATTCCTCATTCATCCAGGTCTTTCTACGCTTCTTCACGCCACTCATGTTTTGTCACTTATCTTCGCTGATTGCAGAGAAGGTAGAGAAAGAATGAAACGGCAAGCGACAGGGTTGCTTCTCAACTCGAAGGTCATAGCTCCGTTTGATAGCCTTTTGTGTCTCATCCAAAAACAGCACTGTTAATAGCTGCCCATAGGCCACTTTATAATGATTGGGCCTTATCTCTAGACACACACACAGTCGCACACGGACAGCACACAGTGTCTTTATGGTGGCAAAACCCACACTTTAGCTTAAACAGATAAAGAATTATACTGCTGTTCATTGTTATACTGAATAATAACCGCGACTGTTATTAATCCCATTTAAAGCTCTGATATGGGCCAACATTTGGTTATCCTTTATTCTGCTCTATTATATTAGTTTAATTTTTATGTCT
Source organism: Siphamia tubifer (assembly GCA_020466265.1). NCBI lineage: Eukaryota > Metazoa > Chordata > Actinopteri > Kurtiformes > Apogonidae > Siphamia > Siphamia tubifer. The sequence goes on along the minus strand of CM035802.1, from coordinate 36,351,061 downwards.
GGCCTGTGATTTGGACAATTTCTACAATTGTAATGTAATGGGAATACATTATTTTCATTAAAGGTACTATTATACTAAAAAAAACACTTTTGGAATTTGATGGGTTAGTCTGAGTTACCGACACACGCTGTGTTTGAACGTGGTGCGTCCCCTCCACTGGCTGTATTTACCATTTGTAGAAACCAACAGAGAAACAAACCACTCAGAAAAAGCCGGTCCACACTACGTCATGTGGACATTGGTGTCACCCATGTGGGGTTAAGCTCGTCCCCCCATTGCAGCAAATCTGAAGTAGCATTAGCATTAGCATCCACAAGAGAAGACGACGCCACAGTAGCTGCTGCACAAACGGGAAAAAATGGTGAAGCAAACTGTCTGTCTGTCTGTCTGTCTGTCTGGTTTGTCATGTGACCTGAATCACACACATGTTGTACCTAGTGCCCTGCACGGGCCTATTATCTGGGCCCGAGCGCGGCCCTGGCCCGACTTTTTTTGTTTGTTTTTTTTAACCTCCCATAAGAATGTTTTAGCTTGATAGAACGCTATATTCATTGAGTGCGTTCGTAAATTAAATCTGCCGCTCTGAAAATGGGATAACGCTCTGCAGTTAGAAAAAACAGCATTCTATTTTTCTGTGAACAACGGTTTCTGACAGATCAATGTGGACATAAAAGAACAGGTTAAAATAGGGGCTCATGTTTTGATCAGCAGCTTGAGAACTCGGTCTGTGACGGCTGCTGGATCCACCACATACCCGTTCAAAATGTGATGAACCTGTGTTTTTGCTGTCATATGACAGAACAGCTTTACATACAACACACTGAACAAACCCGTTTGGCTCATCTTGAAGGGTTGGAATAAGTTGAAACTTAGTCCAGAACGGAGGTTTTCCCTTAGTGTTGTTCACTCTCTTCAATTCACCATTTTCAACTTTGTCTTTATGTCGTTCTCCATGTTTGTGGTGGGAGTCGGGAAGTTGCGCGAATCGGATAGTGAGGGAGGCTACCGTATGCCCATATAAGGGAGGTGCCGGTGCCGGGGAGAGCAGCAGCTGCTGCGTTCAATTGTTTCCATTTAAACACAACACAGGTTTTTTTTTAAATAATTAAATTGAAAAATAAAAGTGCTCGGCCCGTGTCCGAGGTAATTATACGGTCGTCGGCCCGAAGCCCGGCCCTCGGGCCCTCGGGCTATCGGGCCCCTCGGGCCTAGGGCTCCAGTGCAGGACTCTAGTTGTACCTGATGATCAATGATAATTATTGATGTGTGTTTCAACTGCTTCTGTTAAGCAACGGCTGATTCACAAAACAGGTGGTCTGTCTATGACACATCAAATATTTATTATTAATCGCTATCATATGTTCATTTCAGAACACTTGTCAAACGGAATCAGAATTTAGCTTGACTCACTCCATTCACTCCCATTCAATTTTTTTGCGAGCTAAGTGCCCATGGACCAGAAGTAGAAGGGCGGGACTTAGCCTCTTCATCGGGAAGTTCAAGGAATATCCACTAGCTGTTGTCTTTTATCGTCAGACTTTCCCTGCACTTACAACAATGGTCATTTCCAAATAACGCAGCGGTGTGTTCAGGTGCGTTCAGATGCGTTCAGGTGCTTTCAGGTGCGTTCAGGTGCGTTCAGGTGCAGCCATACTGTGATGATGGTCTGTTGCTGTATGACTCTTCTTCCTACTGTCACTCTGAGTCACTGCTTGAGTTCAACGTGAGTGGCTGAAGCGGCGCATCAGTCAAGATGACGGACAGATTATTCATCTAAGGCCCCTCGTTTGAAAACTGGTTGGTTGTGGAAGAGTCCCAGATGATATCATGATACCAGATGGTGACAGTCAGGTTAGGGCTCTAGTCTGAACAATGCTGATGTGATGTCAGCCAGGTTTTTAGTTCAGTAATATAAATAAAAATTATTTATATTAATAAGTAATTAGTTATATTAATTATTAAGTAAAGTCATAAAAAATTCAATATAATTTAATATAATATAACCAACCCAAAGTTGTACTCCAGTGCATCTTATACTGTATATGTTTTTTCCTGTTTGATTCTGTATTTTTTTCCTTGTGCGAGGTATACTCCTGAGCGACTCATAGTCTGGAGATTACGATATATGGATGAAATTCCTACAGATAGAATTATGAAATTTGACTAAAATGTGTGAAAATCTGTACCAATTCCATTTTCATTGAAGTTCATTCAAGCTTTGCAAAAAATAATTAAATTAAATATGGACCCAATGACAAGTTTTATATGCACAATTTTCCTTTTTTTAAAAAATCCTTATTGTGAAGAAAACTCTTTAAACTCCGCTTTATTTCCTGTGACATTAATATTTGTGTCACGTCATCTGATTAAGACAACATTGTTTGTGTGTTTACGATCAGTAGTAGAGTCATGATTCCTTTTTACCAACTCCACAAATTGGTGTACTCCTGCTTCTGTCCAGAAATGTTAGGTTTTCTTTCTGGCAGTTTCACAAACTATCAGCTGGATGGTCTGTGTAAAATGAACAGAGCTGGATGTTCCACACAAAATCCCCAACTGAGATACACATTACAAATATGCTGCTGTGTCTATATATATATATATATATATATATATATATATATATATATATCTGGGAAATTGTCACTGTTGATGCATCCCAGAAAATCATCCCTTAAACTTCTCATGGAAAATCTTATATGTAAGGGAAAATTCTGCAGCCCACTCTATGATGTAACTGTTGCTAGTGTTGATTGCTGCTGTGAATTAGTGTCAGAATTCACACTGCGCTCACTATATTTAGGCTCGGCATATATTATTTCAGTCCAAAACAACACACACCCAGCCCCCACACCTTTTCTTTTGTCAGGGAAGGTTGCGGTTGCGGACACCTCTGTGGGAGCAGTCCAAAAGGCAGGTATGCTAGAGGGCCACGACTGTGTGTGGGAGGAGTCAGGACCTCATTTATAATGATGGGGGTGGAAGGGTTTCCACAGTTGCCATAGAGACCTTTGTGGCTGACTGTGGCTGGGTTTTTTTTTTTTTTTTCCTTCTCATATTAGTTTGGAAAAGGAGGCGGACACATGCACGGCACAGTGGACTCTACACCTTGTCTGTTATGATAAATAACTGCTTTATACTCCTCATTTGACCTTCTGCACATGTGTCAAGGTAACATATACATTAACATTCACAACAACTTAGAAATATTAATTTTCTGAGGACATGGCTTTTTTTTCAAGATTGTTTTTTAAACCGTTTATTTATTTGATGTATTTATTTATTCATTCATTCATATTTAATGTGAATGAATCATATGTGTTTGTTCTTTACCTTTTGCTTATTTATGCCGTCACTGCTCTGTGTTGTTCTTTAGCATTGGTGCTATGCTAGTTCTTTTGTTATCACTGTTGGTTTGTGGTTATGATGTGAGTTTAGCTGTTGAATGTGGGTTTTTTTGTTTTGTTTTGTTTCTGTATTCTATTGACATTTTGGCACCATGGTTTAGACGATGTTGAATGAGTTGATTCTGAATTAGTTTTGGGCGTGTTTTATTTTATTTCTTTGGTTTATGGTTAAGGCACAGGAGTGAATGTTGAGAACTTGAGTCTTTTTTTTTATTGATGAGAATGGGAGTAGGATTAAATAAGTGTTTATAAAGTGTAAATATTATTTATTTTCTTATGTATGTGTATATCGTGTGAATTGCTCGAAATAAACACATCAAATCAAATCAAATCAAATGTATGTATGTGCTGTGTGTGTATTTGTAAGGGGTGAGTGCTGTTGATGACCTAATTTCTACCCACCCATCTACCTACCTATGTACCTACCTACCTACGTACCTACCTACCTACCTACCTACCTGTCTACCTACTTTTTCATAGCACTAGGGTTTTAATAACAGCTGCATGGAACTGCGTACTGTTTTTTTTTATTTTTTAGTTGTCTAACATTGACATTCCAAACAGTGGAATTCCCATTGAATGTTTGTGTCAAGTTGAATTTATTGCCCATAACTATTTTCAGACGTTATAGCGAGTAACTAATCCTTGACTGAGTCAGATGTTGTCAAGTTGACAGATGTGTGTTTGCTCTTTCTCTTTTAAAGGTTATAGATATTGATGAAGATAATAGACGTGTACTAAGTTACTGATCATGTCTTAACATTTCTCAAGTGTAGTAATTACTGACTTTGGTGAGATATTTAATTTTTTTATTTCATTGGTGGTTTTATTTCACTGCAGTGTAAAAAAAATAAACAAGTCAGTGGTGCAGAGGAGTACTACTGTGAAGGACTTTTATCCACACTAATATAAAAGGAATCAAAATAGGGAGGAAAGAAAAAAACATGCTAATATTACAACAATTAAAGTCATAGTGTGTGGGGCGGCTGTGGCCCAGTTGGTAGAGCGGGTCGTCCAATAATCGGAAGGTCGGCGGAAGTTTTGAAATAACTTAATTATTTTTTTAAATTTTCTTTTTTTCATAAAATATATCTCACAGTGCAGAGGTGATGGACTATGCGCTTAAAACTCATTGTGATTCAGACATGCACTTTACTGCCTTATGCTGAATTCAAATGCACAGTATGATGTAATTGGATAAGTCAGTTAAAGTCGCTCAACCGTTAGATACAGGTACTCTCGCTTGGACAATTCATAACATTTAAAAGTCTTTTTTTTTTTTTTTTACTTCATTCTCGTGGGTATTATCGATCATAACACATCAACAGCTTCCCCTTTTTTTTTCTTTTTTGCGAAGGGATATGAATGAGAAAGGGACAAAGGGTTATGCATAATTTAACATTTAGTCTGATGCAGACAACAGGTTTTCCCATCTGTTTTTCCATTCAGGCATTTTCATTTTACCTCTGAAGGCATTTAGGATGCTTTACTGTTGAGGTAATATATATCATCAATTAGCATAATGCGACTTGGGTGCAAGGATTTGCATTTTTACACCTTGAGGATTTAAAACAGTTGCAGCTGTGGCAAACAAGGTGACAAAGCAGACTGCAGTGGGAAGCTTTGAAGCATGGCACCTCACTGTTAAACAAAGCTGTAATTTAGAAATACGGGTCTGGAGGGTTTAATAGACCTTGCTCAAATTCCTAGCGTCACCTCACTTTGGAAATCACAGAGGTGGCTCAACTTGGTGTTTTGTTGTTCACATGTCTGAGATTTATGTGCTTGTTGGTAGTGCGGCGAAAATGGACAGAGGATTTGGTGACAGGACGTAATTATGGAGCGATGTGTGGGACAAAATTAAATGTATTGACAGGAAAGTTTGGGAGATGCATGTGTCGTTGGTTGGAGAAATATTTGCAAACTCTTGAGTGGAAGATAGCCTCGATGTACTATCCCTGTTCATTACATGTACGGGTCTAGTGGTGCTTCATAGTCAGAGGAGGCGGGGCTAAAAGGCTGCCTTTCAAAATAGGACGGTACTACAACCAATCAGTGTAATATTTAGGGTGATCAAGTTTGATGCTGGAAAGTTAACGGAGGAGTCTGGAGAAAGTTAGGAATGACTAAACAAAATGGTGGATTATGGAGCTGAACGACTGTTGTCGCTTCTGTAAAAAAAAAAATTAAAGATTGTTGATGTTTTCTCACATTCTTCACTCATCTTTGATAAAAGGAAATCTACACCTGTTGTTCTTCTTCTATGGTTTTCTCTCTGAATCGTTGCAGTGTCACTTTGTTAGCCCCGCCCTCTGACTCTATACTTCACCGTGATTGGTCGACCAGTTTCAGGGAAATCTAGCCTCAAGTTACATTGAGTGAAACTAGGCTATTATTGTAGAACATTAGCTTTACTGATGCTAGGAGGGTGTAGCGCAGCTAGGCTAGGACGTTACAGTAATCTAAACGTCAGATGCAGATAAAATTGGCTTCACCTTAACGATCTGGTGAAGTTTATAAAAACGTTTCTGCACAATAGAGCTAATGTGTTTATCAAATTTAAAATCAGGATCAAACTTAATCTAATATTAACTTGTGAGACCCTACAATCGGCCGGCAGATTAATTGGTCTGGCTGTAGAAGAAATTAAATAAATAGAGAAATAATTGAAACAGAAGGAGATGATGTAAAGAGAATTAAATCAATTCTCACATTTTACAATTTTGATGTGGACTCACAGCCTGTGAGTCAAATTCTTACAAGATGCAGTAAAATATTACTGATAAAATGAATAATCCTGCTGTGAGATCAATGAACTGTGAATTGTATTACATATGTATGTGTCGGGGACTTACCTTACTTACAGGTGGGTAAGTGAATGTGTTTATGTGTGTGTGTGTGTGTGTGTGTGTGTGTGTGTGCCAGACAAAGACGGGGGAAAAGGGAATGACATAGTGTGCATATTTATGTGTAAGTGGGAGCTAGTGGGTGAAAAGGGTGAAGCAGAGGGAGAGAGATGAATTGCTATGTGCTCTGTCGTGTTGAGGAGGAGATGGGATTAAGGTTGGAGACTTGAGATACTGTAGCAACTGGGGATCAACTCATTCACAGCTTCAAATGGCTTTTGAGAAAACCAATCAAACTAGCATACACTGGCTCATGCTCGCTCTCTTTCTCTTTCTTTCTGTCTCTATCTCTATCTATCTATCTCTCTCTCTCTCTCTCTCTCTCTCTCTCTCTCTCTCTCTCTCTCTCTCTCTCTTTCTCTTTCTCTCTCTCTCTCTCTCTCTCTCTCTATTTCTCTTTCTCTCTCTTTCTCTCTCTCTCTTCCTCTCTCTCTCTCTCTCTCTCTCTCTCTCTCTCTCTCCCCCCCCCCTCTCTCTCTCTCTCTCTCTCTCTCTCTCTCCCTCCCTCTCTCTCACACACATATATAGTCACATGTATACACAGGGTTTGGAGTGGATATGAGTTCACCGCCCTCCTGATCTGCTCTCATGTGGTCATGATTAACTTGAATGCAACATAAATGTGCATACATGCAAACACCCACACATACACACATATACCCTGTGGTTTGGTACAAAATCTCGTCTGTCTAGCTTATAGCTCACTGACTGAAATGTCAGTAAGCGACTTAAAGAGCTAAAGCTTCAGCACACACACACAAACACACACAAACACACACAAACACACACAACCGTAGCGTCGGGTAAATGTGGTGGAAGAGCGGGAGGGGAAGGAACACTCTCATTTTACCCCTAGAATGTACCATTCATAAAGACTTCAAGGGGTCTAGTGTTTCCCACAGACCAGGTGGCATTGTGTGGCGCTAGGAGGGCACCCCCCCCCCCCCGACACAAATGTGTGTGCCCCTCCTATTAAGCTAGTATTATTATTAGTAGTAGTAGTATTAGTAGGAGTAGGAGGAGTATGAGTATTTTATTAGTATTAGTATGAGTATTTTATTAGTATTATTACATGAGTCCCATATTTTCCGCACTATAAGGCACATTGTCAATGAATGGTTTATTTTAGGGTTTTTTCATATATAAGGCAGATGAAGCAAAGCTAAACAGTAATAATAAGTCTCAACCTTGTTGAGTTGTAACATGGAACAAAACACACTCTTATTCTGCTAAATCAAACTTTTAAAAAGTCAAAATTATGAGATAAAAGGCTCAAATTTTTGAGATAAAATGTAAAATTCCTGAGATAAAAGTAACAATTATGAGCTAAAAAAGTCAAGATTATGAGATAAAAATGCATCTGTGACCGCTGCAGTCAGGTTCATAATGTATTAAAAGTATTTTTTCCCACCTGTAACATTACTTTCAGAAGTCCAACCTCCATCTTATAGAATTCTGGCAACTCTTTAAAGTCTGCAGTCATGGTTTTGTCAGTTTTTTCTTCAGCAGTAAAACATTTCACACAGTTTGGTCAGAGCAGACGGACGCTGAGCCATCGCTAATATCACTGACGACTGAATGAAACTCATTAAACTATAACCTTAGTGAATGCAAAATTTATATTAGACTTATTTAACCCTTAAACTTCAACTCAATTTCTGCTAAATTTCTAAATAAAGTAAATTAAATATTGTTCTCGAACCATTTTGATAACATATGATTAGTGTTTGCTTATATTATAAATGAAAATATTAAGATGAAAACTGGGATATTTTTGTTTTGATGTGTTTTGGATGACATATGGACATTTTGTTTGTTTGTTTTAGATGTTTGTTTGTAATTTGTATTTTGAACAAATTACAAGCTGTGGATATTTTATCGGAAAGAGGTTTATATCTTCTGATGTGAGAATCTCTGTTGTTAAACTACGTTAGCTCATGTGATGTGTGGGACAGGTTTGATTAACATTTGTGATTATGTCTGGCCTATATGTGGACCTTTGGAAGTTTAAAGGGTTAAAAAAAAAAGGAGAGAGAGGGATGAATGGATGGTTATATTTAGGGGAAATTTAAAAGAAAATTCATAATTGAGATAAGAAAGTCATTATAATGGGATTTTTTTTTAAAAAGTCATGAATATGAGATTTTTTTTTTTTTTAAAAAGCAGAATTATAAGATAAAAAGTCCTAAATGTGCAATAAGAAATGCATAATTATGCGGAAAAAGTTATGAGATAAAAAGTCACAATCTCTCTCCTCCAGTATTTTATTTTGCCCACTCATTTTTTGTACTTTTACATCTGTTTAGTTTGAAAAAAATAATGTGTTATGTGTTTTCTGCTGTCCAGTGCCCACTCATTTTAGGATTTAAGGAAAGGATTATATTTGATGGATGGATGGATGGATGGATGGATGGATGGATGGATGGATGGATGGATGGATAGATAGATAGATAGACTTTATAAATGTCCTTTACTTTCACTGGTTTCTTGAATGTCTGTTTAAATCAATACACACATTTAAGATCCATTTCTTGTCGACCTGAATTATCTAAACTGCAGAAAAAAAATATTAGTTGATTTATTCAATACCAATAAAAAGCTTCTTCATAGGATGTTTGTGCAGTTTTGTGTCAATTTCCCAAATAATCCTTTCTCAATATTTAACCATTCTAAAGTGATTTGTAATATTATCTTCTTTATTTTGCATTTGTTTCTCTGATATTTTCTCCTCTGTAATTTACTGATCGTGTCGATGTTCATAAAAGCTCTGAGTAATGTCGATGGTTGTCACATCAGAGGCATAAAAACAAACCAAAACTGAGGAATGAGTGAGTTTTTCAGTGAAGGTATCATTAACTGAACATAAACCCAGTGTCTCCATCCACTGTCATTGATCAAACACCACAGGTTTTACTGGCGAGTCAATGCTGTAGGAAATGATGATGTTTTTATGTTTACTATGGAGCCTCTGAATGTCCAAATGAGTCACATCTAATGAAAATGAAAAGATGAATACCTGCATGTACTGATAGTGTTAGTGGATCAGCAGGTATTAAACATTTAAATCAATAGACGGTTCTGGCCATGGAGTATAACAGCAGCATAAAATAAACAGATAAAGACAATTTAATCATTTTCTAATTACCATATTTAGGAGGAAGTCTGTAATAGTCGACTGACGAGTGCAAAGTTAGACCCTCTGGAAATTCACAATTTGATTTTATTCTTTTTTAAAACCAACAACCTGTTAATAGACCAAGCTTTGCTGTTGAATTCAGCTTCATTTCAAATTGTTATGAAATACTGGACTGTGTTTTTTTAAAAAAAAAGAATACAATGAAATCATGAATTTCCAGAGCGTGAAACTCTGTACTCGACTATTATGGACTGTGTCGGTGAAAAAGACACTTCCATGTTAACACAGTTTGGATCAAAATGGAAAATTTTCAATGTTCATCCAAATGGTGTGATTTTAACAATATCTATGTACTAACAATCATCTAAAAAATAAGCTAAACTCATTTTTACTCCAGATAATCCCTTTAAGCATATTCAAAGGAAAGTAAATCAGTGCATATTTGGGATATGAATGCATTGTAATGTAATAATAATTTTGGCTTTTTATCTCATGATTTTTACATTTTATCTCCTAATTTTTACATTTTATCTCCTGATTTTTACTTTTTATCTCCTGATTTTTACTTTATATCTCCTAATTTTTACATTTTATCTCATGATTTTTACATTTTAACTCCTAATTTTTACTTTTTATCTCCTAATTTTTACTTTTTATCTCCTGATTTTTACTTTTTATCTCATAATTTTTACATTTTAACTCCTAATTTTTACTTTTTATCTCATGATGTTTACTTCACTTAATGCACCTTATATATGAAAAACCTTCATAAAAACCATTCGTTCCTTAAAGTCCAGTCCACCCTATAGTACGGAAAATACGGTAATTCCATAATTTTTGCCAAAAAGTGCAGTTAATGTCTTTTTGCTTTGTCAGACAGTATATGTATGTACTCCCAATCATCTAAAACATTTGCTAAATTGAATTTTACTCTGGATAATGTCTTTTAATTTTAGTTTGGCCCATGTCCCATAGATGAACCTAGTACGATGCTAGTTTCCTAACATATACGCTCTCCTACAAACGGCCACTGGAGCACAGTCAACATATTTTGGTTGTACATTTATTGAGTTGTTTTCTGTGCACCTCTGTTTCCATCCAGACCATTGTCAGACCACTCGCTGTGACACCACAGAGATCATTTAAATAAATGAGGAGGGTGCATATTTGTGTTTTACGACACAATGCTATTGTCATTCTGAACACAGTCTATCTTCCCTGAATGATTTACGATGAAAGCGAGGCATTAGGATTCATCTCTGGTTTGTTTTGTTCTTCCCCCTCACATCTGGATCTTTTTTTTTTTTCCCCTTAACATAATGCATTTATAAAATGATGGATTCAACCCAGTAAATGTGGCAGAAATATTCTTCTTTTATTAACCACGACGTGAAAAACACATCTAGTTTTGCATCAAATTTTTAGAGTTATTTTTCAGATTGTGTGTCACTTCTGAAACATCAATATCTAGTTGTTGGAATGACATAAAATAACTTATTTGGGAGGAACCAATATATTTCACAGGAGAAAATCCCATTAGACATCTATGACATTTGCAACAACAGCTTCAGTGACATCCCATCTGCATCAAAATATTGTTTTGCTTGTGCATTTAAAACAGAGTTTACAGATTTTTGTCTCTGCTGTCAATCACATTTATAAAAGCGATTGTTATTATTTTAAGCGGCTTATAGCTGTTTCTGTGACTCCATGTTTGACTGTTACCATGACAGCAGTTTAAAAACAACTTATTAAAATACCTGATGTTTTCACTTTCCTTCATGGGGTTCTACTCGCATTAGAAACAAATGACATTGTGGTTTGTTTTCTACCCTGTGGAGTATATATATATATATATATATATATATATATATATATATATATATATATATATATATATATATATATATATATATATATATATATATATATATATATATATATATATATATATATATATATATATATATATATATATATATATATATATATATATGACAAAGGTCCTCAGGAGTAAATAACAAACATAGTGGTCGACACAGAACATAGGGTTCAGTGTCATCCTTGTGTAGCTGAGATAATTAAATACAATTAATAATTAAAAATAAAGAAATAAATAGTAATAAAGTAAAAATAAATTGACACAGAAATACAAATGCATAAAAATAAATTAAAAAAAAAATCTAAATAAATAAATGCATTCAAATGAATGAATAAAAATAATTACAAAAATAAACATTAATTAATGAAAGAATAAAAATTTATAAAAAATTTATACAAGTAAATAGAAAATAAAATGTCATAAAAATAACAGCAGGACCTGGGATGGGACTATTGCGTATGTGTACATTGCCATGTCGATGCTCAAACCATATATTGTTCAGTTCTAAATCACATTTGCTATTTTAAATTACAATCCTAATCCCCACGTCCAGATTATTTAGGAAATAAAGAAAGAAGTTTTCAGGTTAAATTTTTCCAAATATTTAACCTGTGTTTTATCCCTCTTGTGTCTCTTTAGGAACTTCAGTTTGAACGCCTCACCAGGGAGCTCGAAGCTGAGCGTCAGATTGTCGCCACCCAACTGGAGAGATGCAAACTGGGATCAGAGGCAGGAAGCATGAGCAGCATCAGGTAACATGCACGCCCTCTTTTCCTTTGTGTGTGTGTGTGTGTGTGTGTGTGTGTGCGTGCGCTGAGACAAGGGTAAAAGGTGACATGCAATGTCCCCATCAGGTATGTTTTTTGTTCATAGGTTTGTGTACATTAATTTAGTATTTTCTATCCATGTCAGTATTTCTTTGTGTTTTCAGAGCTGACAGTGACATTTGTTTTTCATGATTTAATACCAGGTGTGATGTTTCCTACTTGGTTTAACAGAGTCATATTTCAGTTTTATCCAGGACACTGAAAATTGGGAATTGGGGGAGGTAAAAAAAATAAAAAATCTCTGCGTTGTCAGTGTCACAGCATACTGTTTTGATCCCAATTGAAACTTGCCATCATTTGCACATATGTTTGTCAGTTTAAAGTGTCATTTTCCAAGTACAGAACATCAAAGTTTGTCATAATGTGCTGAAAACTGGAAGAACAACTGCACAAATACAAAGTTTTTTTTCTCTTTCCTCAAGCTGCTTAGACGTACTGAAGACGTCTGTGGAGCTCAACTTTATCACTCTAGTGGTGATTGTATATGTGTGTGTGTGTATATATATATATATATATACTCACACACATGATTGTTTCATTTATTTTCAAGTTAAATACATTTATTTAGTGTAGGTCCTTTTAGGTGTTGGGAATGTGTATGAAGTACAGTTTACAGCAGCTGCGCAATATGTTGTTTGAGCATCGACATCACAATGTACGTGTGTGCAGTCGTCACACCGCAAGTCCTGCAATTATTATATCCCCAAAAGGTGGAGCGTAAGGTAGGGCATAAACAGACACGTCGACTCCCGTAGCACAAGTCGACTAAAGGAGGAGGAGTCGACGGCCATCTGAAGAGGCATCCGCTAGCTAACCTGAGTGATATAAGCAGCATCCGCTAGCTAACCTGAGTGATATGAGCAGCATCTGCTAGCTAACCTGAGTGATATGAGCAGCATCCGCTAGCTAACCTGAGTGATATGAGCAGCATCAGCTAGCTAACCTGAGTGATATGAGCAGCATCCGCTAGCTAACCTGAGTGATATGAGCAGCATCCGCTAGCTAACCTGAGTAATATGAGCAGCATCCGCTAGCTAACCTGAGTGATATGAGCAGCATCCGCTAGCTAACCTGAGTGATATGAGCAGCATCTGCTAGCTAATCTGAGTGATATGAGCAGCATCCGCTAGCTAACCTGAGTGATATGAGCAGCATCCGCTAGCTAACCTGAGTGATATGAGCAGCATCCGCTAGCTAACCTGAGTGATATGAGCAGCATCTGCTAGCTAATCTGAGTGATATGAGCAACATCCGCTAGCTAACCTGAGTGATATGAGCAGCATCCGCTAGCTAACCTGAGTGATATAAGCAGCATCCGCTAGCTAACCTGAGTGATATAAGCAGCATCCGCTAGCTAACCTGAGTGATATGAGCAGCATCCGCTAGCTAACCTGAGTGATATGAGCAGCATCCGCTAGCTAACCTGAGTGATATAAGCAGCATCCGCTAGCTAACCTGAGTGATATGAGCAGCATCCGCTAGCTAACCTGAGTGATATAAGCAGCATAAATTCAGTGATGTCTGTGGATGTGGTAAAGTTGGAAGTCATAGCTGTAAGTTTTAAGTCATACTTGTAATTTTACACACAATATATTTTATGCACAACTACAGACCAATACGCACAGGTATCCAATCTGTGAACACTAATATTATTTACTTATAGTTTGTGTAAATATTCTCTGCATCATGACCTCTGCTTGGTTCTTCACGTCACCTGTGGTTTGTTTCCGACACAACTTTTCAAACTTAAGCCGTACATGTTCTTTTTTAGAGACGTTTCCTCTGGCAGGTTTTCTAAACGAGTACTGTGACCTTTAACCCTTGACGTGCTAACTGAAGCCTCCAGAGGTTGAATTGTAGCTCACAGCCACGGAGCGCTGCCGAGTCTGACCTTGTGGTGAATTTATGGCAGCGTCTACAGCCTGAGATGTTTGGCAGATGACTGGAACGCCCTGCGTTTGTGAATGAGCTTCCTCTCTCTCTCTCTTTCTCTCTCTCTCTCTCTCTCTCTCTCCTCTCTCTCTCTCTCTCTCTCTCTCTCTCTCTCTCTCTCTCTCTCTCTCTCTCTGTGTCTCTCTCTCTCTCTGTCTCTCTCTCTCTTTCTCTGTGGGTCTCTGTCTCTCTCTCTCTGTCTCTGTCTCTCTCTTTGTCTCTCTCTCTTTCTCTGTGTCTCTCTCTCTCTCTTTCTCTCTCTCTCTCTTCCTCTCTCTCGCTCTCTCTCTCTTTCTCCCTCTCTCTTCCTCTCCCTCTCTATCTCTTTCTCTTCCTCTCTCTTTCTCTCTTTCTCTCTCTCTCTGTCTCTCTCACTTTCTTCCTCTCTCTCTCTCTCTCTCTTCCTCTCTCTCTCTCTCTCTCTCTCTCTCTCCTCTCTTTTTAGATTTATTGACATTTTGCACATACAACAACAATGATCAAGGTCATAATAATAAAAGAAAAAAAACAATGATAACAGTCGGCTGGTTTAAAAACTTTTCCACCTACCACAGAAATATTATGGAAGTTTTGAAACTCCAATAATCAATATAGATTAAAAGTAAATAAGAATATAAAAAGACACACACACACACACATTCTCATTTCCATGCCTCATGAGGACCAGGTTTATAATCATCACTCGTAGGTAAAGTAACCATTGGGTAGTGGGTGTAAACATCACATACAACATATATTAGTTTTTTAATATTAAAATATAACCATTAATGGATAATTGTTGATCATAAGTGAGTATCCGTTGACACCCGGCGTCTGCGCATCGCGTTTTAAATGATCTTTTTTTTTAATCAGATCTCACTTCCTCACTCTATATGCAAATAAGCAGGTAGTTTAAAACACTACAGCTGCTTTCATTTCCTACAGACTCTGTGGATACAACACAAGCTGTCAAGTTTAGCACACTTCCTTTGTATTGTTATATTCAAGATACAGAACATCATAAATGAGTAAACGGTGAATGATGCATGAAAGAAAATGGAAAAGAAAAAGTCCAGGGAATATTTAACAAGAAGGTTTATTTTCTGTGTGTGTGAGCTGATAATGTGAATGTTTTAAACAGAAGTGGTCAAAGTACGCACAGTACAGCTACTTGTGTGGAAAAAAAAGTACTGTGGTAAAAGTAGAAGTACTGATTCAACTGCTTTACTGAAGTAAAAATTTAAAAAGTACAGGTTCTGAAGTAAAAATCATAAAGGTTTCAAAAGTATTCATATAATAAAGCCTTTAAAAGTGAGTTACTGTGTAGATAATGTGTTTGATCAGGGCACAATTACTCAGTTTTATGGGGAATTTAGGAAAAAAGTAAATGATAAAGTCATCGATAACATGTCAAAGATAAAAATAATTAAGTTATCATTTTGAAATTTGAAAAAAAGAAGTTGAATTGTGTTATAAAACATGAAAATTGTGAGATTAAAAGTCAAAATTATGATCTTACTGGTTCTCATGCATGACTTGTAATGACTGGATGTTCAAGTTGAACCACATAATGTTAATTTTATTCTATTTCCTCACATGGAGAAAAGGTGTTGTTGACACTTGGCACAGTTGTCGTGGTGTGGTCACATCACATATGTCATGGTCTTTCAGCCCTTCCAGTGTGTGAACCTACAAGACTGTGCTCAGGGAAAAAGAGCAGTGAAGGTTTTGGTTTTAATTTGATGCAATAAATAACTATCTAGTCCAATTGATGATTCTGCAACACGTTCCAATATGTCATTATTTGTTGAGTAAAATGAATATATATTCATATATACATTAATGCTGTCAATGTGTTACAATATTAATCATATAAATTATAATTTCGTGTCATTGAAATTCATTGCAATACTGTTATCAATGTAAAAAAAATAATAGGCTTGTTTTGTACAAATGTTTTATATATTATTATTATTAAAAGCAAAGCAGTCGTGTTACAGACATTAACGTCTGCTATAATAAGATATGACGAACGTAGGGAAAGAAAAAACAATGAAGGTTCAAAAGAACTACTTTCTTTTTGACCAAAACCGGTCCAGAACTGGGCTCCCAGGACACTGTCAGGGGCGGAGTCACTGTAGGTGCACCAGAGTAAAGGGGCGGAGTCAGAAGAGAGGGGCGGAGTCACTGTAGCTGCACCAGAGTAAAGGGGCGGAGTCATAAGAGAGGGGTGGAGTCACTGTAGCTGCACCAGAGTAAAGGGGCGGAGTCATAAGAGAGGGGCGGAGTCACTGTAGCTGCACCAGAGTAAAGACACTGATTCTATACAGATTTATGTAAAAATACTGAACTATTCCTTTCAGCTCCATAATATCAGACCAGTTCTGTCCAAACTAAAACACTAAGGTCATCCAACACAGGAAACTAGTGACTCCCAGGTATATGACAAAGAAAATCGGGAACGCAGCGTTTGTTAACTATGCACCTACGTTATGGAATACAATTCCAACAGACATCAGGGAAGACAGTTCACTGAGTAGATTTAAAACTGAATTAAAAACACTTTTATTTTCATCAGCCTTTGAAGGAAGATAAAGAATGGAGTCACAATTTTATGACCCTGTTCTTTACGTTCTTTATATTCCTTATTATTTGTGCTGTATAATCAGTTTATCTGCACTCTTGTCATTTTATTTCTCATTTATTGAAATTTTATAATGCATGTATAATCAGTTTATCTTGTACTTTTGTAATTTTATAATTTTGTGCAATCGAATTTTAATTTCACCCTGTCTTAAAATTGTATTTTAATTTTTAATCAATGTGAAGCACTTTGGGCTACAGTGTTTGCATAATTGTGTGCAATCAAATTTTATCTTTTTTTTTTTTTTTTTTTTTATATCACCCTGTCTTAAAATTGTATTTTGATTAATTAATGTGAAGCACTTTGGGCTACAGTGTTTGTATGAAAGGTGCTATACAAATAAAGATTATTATTATAATTATTATTATTATTATTATTTCTACCTGTATTACAACACTGGGCTACAATTTTATTGTGAATACTGCACCTCATAATGTGCCTTATTATTATTATTATTATTATTATTATTATTATTATTATTATTATTATTATTATTATTATTATTATTATTCCTAACTTTCTCTGGACTCCTCCATAAACTTCCCGGCGCTCTAACTACATCATCCTAAAGGTTGTTTGTAGTACTGTCCTATTGCATACAGAGGGGTTTGAAAAGTGAAACTTTTAGCCCCGCCTCCCCTGACTATGAAGCACCACTAGACCTATACATGGAATGAATGTGGTTAGCGCTGCTAGGCTAAACCTGTAGCACACTTCATTATGTACCTCAGTTATGAGCCTGACCTTTCTGTTGCCAAAATTATTTTTTGATACGAGGGAGAAGACTCTCTTAACTGAAAGAGGGAGTAAAGTTGACAGAGGGGAGGGTGAGGGTGACTAGCATGATAATTGTGAATTTAATATCAACAGTTCAAGCCTTGAGCTCAATAGTTGCACCTGTTTCTGCACCAGCACCTCCGTCATGGTGTCTCATATAAGTTTGGCCTCCCACTGAGTAAATACTGTGGGTAAAAGTAAAGTTTGGTGGGAAGTTAGGATGAATTATTTACACTTTATAGGATTTATTTTCTTTTTTGTGTATCGTTGCATTTGTGTGTAAGTGTATATTTTTGCATTGGCATGAATTTTCTCTGTCATGTCAAAGAGTCAGTTTCATATAAATTCAGAATCCCTCTGATTCCCTCAGGCAACTTATTGCACAAGTACACAACCCTAAGGGGGGCTGAGAAACAGAGCACAGTGCAGAGAGAGAGAAAAAAAACACATACTTTTGAACATACTTTTTTTTTATTCTGTTAGTTAGGTTTGTTTTTTTTCTTCCAGCTGAGTTTCAGATCAGACGACATGTTTCACTTATTATTTAAACTTCCAGTTGGTAAATGGATAATAATGTTGAAAAAAAACTAACAACATGGTAGCAAGAAAATTAGGGCTGTATATACGATGTTAGAAAAAACTGACATGGCAACATGTTTTATTTTTAGAATTTTAACCCTGCGATATGAAAAGAAAAAATCCTTAGTGACGACACAAAATAGTCAGATTAGTGGTCTTGTATATGTATGTATATGTGTCTTGTAGCCAAAATAATTACATACAAATAATAATAATAATAATAATAATAATAATAATAATAATAATAATAATAATAATAATAATAATAATTAATAAGTAAAATAATAATAATAATAATTAATAAGTAAAATAATGCGAAATAAATAATTAATTAATAAAATAATTATTAAAATAAGAAATTATTAAAAATACATAAAATAAATAAATAATACATAAAAAATACATAAAATTATTAATAACAATAGATAATGAATAAAAATTTAATAAAATTAGAAATTAATATCAAAAATAAATAAATAATAGATAAATAAAACCTAAAAAAAAATAGATGAATAACAGTAAACAATAAATAAATTACATACCTAAAAAATAATTAACAAAAATACATATAACGTAATATAATAACTAATAAAAAAAAAAAATAATAATTGCATTCATTGCAGGACTTGTGATAAACTATTTCACACAGGTAGATTCTCAGCTCTGATCAAAATAAAAATAATAAAAGCACTATGTACTGTTGTCTCACTATGTTAATGTTCAGTTAATGTTCAGTTTAATCAACACTTAATTTTAAAATAAACTACGCCAGACTGTAGTAAATTCTTCTAAAAGTGTAAGCATGGCAAATTATTAATGTTTTTTCATTTTGTATATTAAAATAAATACAGTTTTAACTTAAAAATAATGACATGTTGAATGATAGCATGACGCACGATACCTTATATAAGTAAAAATATTGCTGCATTAATTGAAGTTGATGCCATTTAAAAGTAAATGTGTTTCTAAACAGTATTTTCAGTTGGACTCAGTCTTCCGTTCAGTTATTTATTTTAATTTATTTTGTGGTTTTGAGATAATTACAGCTCATCTTTCAAACTCTACTCCCCATGACTTTATGATTTGTTTGGCTTATTAGCCTCCTGTCAAGCCATTAGAGAAAAATCCACCCAAAACATATTTCACATACATTATTCCTACGTGTTTGGACAGATCGTCAATATTTCCCAATGAAGCAGCTAAAAAAAAAATAAAATAAAATAAATCAAACAAGTCAAACTACATCTGGATAACGCTGCAGTTCCAAACCTAATGGAACGTTCCCTTCCCTCTACTGTCACTTTATCTGTGTTCAGTTATCATTTCTAATATATAAATATATAATGATATATAATTCCAGTTTTATTGACATGTTGAAAACTGATATTTCTATAACAGATTGTGTTATAATATTACCATTAAAGTTTGAGCATCAATTATTTATTTATTTTTTATTATTTTTCATTTATTTGTATATATTATTTATTTTAACATTTTCAATTAATTAATTAATTAACCATGTATTGCATATACTGGTCACGTATTCCACAGCTGTTCTCTTGTATATTCATGTCTTTTGTGGGTTAACGCATTCACTGTCATTCATATCATTAATGTAACTTTAATGTTGTTGATGGACAAAATAATCTTTTTTTTTTTTTGCATATTATTTCCATGAAGTAATCACTAAAGTAATAACTGCTGTTAGTTTGTTAAAATGTGAGAAAACATTAGATTAACGGAATGATTTTTATTTCATTCATTGATTTTGACTCTTTGTCTCATGATTTTGACTTTTTATCTTATAATTTTGACTTTTTATCTCATAATTTTGACTTTTTATCTCATGATTTTGACTTTTTATCTCGTGATTTTGACTTTTTATCTCATAATTTTGACTTTTTATCTCATAATTTTGACTTTTTATCTCATAATTTTGACTTCACCTAATGCACCTTATATATGAAAAACCTTCATAAAAAACCATTCATTAACAGTTCACCTTATAGTCCAGTAAATACATTAATTCCATCATGTGTTTCAGTCTAACACAGTGATTGACTGTAAACTATTGGGGCAGGGTCCTAAATGTTAAGAACACAGTAATTTTACTAATAATTTTTTCAGTTACTGTACAAATACTCACCAATTTTCTCCAAAAACGACCGTCATTTGAGATTAAATATTTTATTATATGACAAAGAATGATTTGAATGTTGGAAAAAACCCAACAAATTTTCACTAAAAAACCACAGTTACTGTCTTTTTACTTTGTAGGACATAAAGTATATTGGTATAATACAGTACCTATTTGGATTTTACTTTATAAAAGGGGTTGGATGTTTATAAGTTTCACTTCTTCCCACTTCTTTTTGAGTAGAAGAAAAAAAATAAACATTTGTTGACCATTTTTTAATAATGTTTTGATGATTGCGTGCTCGAAAACTAAACTAAAACTGAATTGAACTGAACTATTTCTGTTAAGAAAGTGTTGTATGTCTCAACACGAGTGAATAAAATAAATAAAATAAATGCATGTGTGTGTCTGTGCACACTTACAGTATATCAGGGTTGTTTATACCAGCAACAATCTGTCTGCTGTCAACTCCACTGTCTCACAATTGCATCATCTTCTGATTATCACATCAGATATAAGACGCTGGCTTAGCTCAGCTCTTGTCAGCTGTGCCGCTGAGTCCACATCCATCCTTTTGTATGTCAACTAAAAACTCAAGCCTATTTGTTATCCTCATACAGACACATGTGACAGTTCACCTGGATTCACCTCCTCTTTAGTTGTTAATTTGTCCCTTTATTTGGATTTGTGTCACCCTTTATGCAGACAATCCTAAGTATAGATAATAGTCTAATAGTGAATGATCAGAGACAGTGTGATGATATTGGAGAAGACAGATCTAACCTTTCTCATAGTCTCTTACGTCATCACTCATTTTCTTCTCTTTCATCATCAGCGTGTTGGTGACAGGTATCTGCTAAATATAGTGTCGTATGTTCGCTCTGAATGAATGTTTATTATAATAAAGCACAGGGGCTACGGCTTCTTTTTATGTCAAATCAATGGCCTTTGGTGATCTATGACGTATGTTTAGTTATATTTAAGCATTTTCTCACACTTTTATCTGAGAATTTTGACTTTTTATCTAATAAAATTTACATTTTATCTCATGATTTTGAGTTTTTATCTCAGAATTTTGACTTTTTGTTTGATAATTTTGGCTTTTTATCTCAGAAATTTGACATTTTATCTCATGATTTAGAGTTTTTATCTCATAATTTTGACATTTATTTCAGAATTTGAGCTTTTTTATGTCATGAATTTGCTATTTTATCTCATAATTTTGACTTTTTATCTAATGGATTTTACATTTTATCTCATAATTTTAACTTTTTATCTCATAAATTTTACTTTTTATCGCATAAATTTGACCTTTTATCTCATGATTTAGAGTTTTTATCTCAGAATTTTGACATTTATTTCAGAATTTGACCTTTTTTATGTCATGAATTTGCTATTTTATCTCATAATTTTGACTTTTTATCTAATGGATTTTACATTTTATCTCATAATTTTGACTTTTTGTTTAATAATTTTGGCTTTTTATCTCATAAATTTGACCTTTTATCTCATGATTTAGAGTTTTTATCTCAGAATTTTGACATTTATTTCAGAGTTTGAGCTTTTTTATGTCATGAATTTGCTATTTTATCTCATAATTTTGACTTTTTATCTAATGGATTTTATATTTTATCTCATAATTTTGAATTTTTATCTCATGAATATGATATTTTATCTGATAATTTTGACTTTTTATCGAAATAATTTTACATTTTATCTCATAATTTAGACTTTTTATCTCATGAATTTGACTTTTGACACCAACTAGACCGTGTTACTTTTATTCCAATCCTAAGTATAGATAATAGTCTAATAGTGAATGATCAGAGACAGTGTGACGATATTGGAGAAGACAGATCTAACCTTTCTCATAGTCTCTTACGTCATCACTCATTTTCTTCTCTTTCATCATCAGGGTGTTGGTGACAGGTATCTGCTAAATATAGTGTCGTATGTTCGCTCTGAATGAATGTTTATTATAATAAAGCACAGGGGCTACGGCTTCTTTTTATGTACAGTTAATGGCCTTTGGTGACATTTTGTGCAAAAATGCCATTATCTATGACGTAAGTTTATCTATATTTAAGCCCATTACCACTGGTGCATTCTTTCAGATGCCAGTTCCTGTGGTCGAGCCCCTCATATTCACTCAGCAGTGGGTCCATTACTCTGTTAGAGACCTGTCAAGGGAACATTTAAGAGTTTATGCAACCTGCCAGTGGTGGTCAAAGTACTTACATTCTGCACTTAAAGGGATTATCTGGAGTAAAAATGCATTTTAGTTCCATTTTTGGATGATTGGAAGAACTCAATAATAATAATAATAATAATAATAAATGTAGAACCAGAATATTTTGACTGTGCTCTAGTGGCAGGTTGTTGTAAGGAAACTAGCATCATACTAGGTTAATGAATGGGACATGGGCCAAATTAAATGGATTATCTGGAGTAAAAATGAATTTGAGCAAATTTTTTTAGATGATTGGGAGTACATACGTTGAGTTGTCATCAAACTCACACCGTTTGGATGTCTTTTTGCTCACACGAAACTATTTGTAGACCTCATCTAAAGTTCTAAATAACATTACACTTACATGTAAGTAGAGAGTTCTGAAATGGATCTGACTTTTTATCATAATTTTGACTTTTTATCATAATTTTGACTTTTTGTTTAATAATTTAGATTTTTCTATCTCATTAATTTTACTTTTTTTTTACACTCAAAGCACTTTACATTCAGTGACCCACTATTCATTCGCTCTCACAGGCTCCCTCTGGTGGTGGTAAACTACATATGTAGCCACAGTGGTCCTGGGGCAGACCATTTGGTGCCTACAGTCCTATTGACCACCACCAAACATTCATACACCACAGTGTGGGTGACACAGGAAGCGGGACTAACTAAAACACAGTGGGATTCGAACCACTGACCCTTGGTTACTGGACGACCTGCTCTATCAACCATAGTAAAGTACATATACGTAAAAAAAAATGTAATAAATTACACTTATTTAGCTACTTCCCACCTCTGTACCCTAGTGTCCTGTAGTTGTGTGTCTGTGTGTGTTAGTATTGTACACTCTCTGAGCAGGTGCTGTGTTTGTGTTAGCCTGTGTGTGTGTGTGTGTGTGTTTTCTGCAGCCGTTCCAAGTCTGCATGTCCTTAGTTATGTTCCGCTCAATAAAGCAATTCAGGCATCTCCGTGGACTCCTCGTCAGAACTGAGGACCCTAAAAATGCCCGACTGTGGTGCCGAAACCCAGGGCATAACTGACTAACATCTGTTCACACTGTGAACTGTTGGCATGCGACACAACACATTACAGGAGGAAAGGCATGCTAGCACACATGCACACATATACACCGATGCCACGGCGAGTCGAATTTATCATTTTTCTAACATTAGTGGTAAGTGGCAGCCAGTGGGAAACATTTACTCCTGCTGTCTTTTCTGGCTGACTGGCTGTGCTGCTCAGGCCTGTAGTGTTTACAGTCATACAACACAGCCCTGAGTTTATGGATGATGTATTTGACTTTACATTCATTACATTTGACCATTATGAAAATGCCAACAACATTTAATAATGTAAAGATGACATTGGAAAATGACTGCGTCTGTTTATTCAATCATGGATTCCATAGCAAAAGTACATTAGAAGTACGTTGTAGATGCAGAAAAGGTAGTTTGTGTTGAAATGTTTCTGCTGCTCATGTTTGTTCTGTCAAGAAACACTCCACCGCTGAACTGTGGACAAACACGTAAAGTTGAAAAAGAGGTTTTAAGTTTCCGCAACAATAACAAATAGCACCAGGTCGTCTGTATAACTATTCAGTCTAGAGCTGAACGATATTATAAAAATAAAACTGATATTTCTATGACACATTGTGTTATATTAATGCCATTAAAGCAATATATTGTTTGAGCATCGACATCACACTGTACATGTACGCAGTAGTCAAAGGTTCTGCAATTATTTTTATTATTAATTATATTTTATTTGTCTTTTTTATTTATTCATTTATTTATTTATTTTATACAATTTTGAAGTAAAATTAGATTTTTATACATTTATTTTTATTTTAGCATTGTGCTTCTTTCTGCCACCTCTCGAACAAACACATGATTATATATATATATATATATATATATATATATATATATATATATATATATATTCTCTCTTTATTTATTCATTTATTTAGTTAGTTTTGTTTGTTTTTATGTTCAAGGTAAAAAATTACATTTTCATTTATTTTTTTAATCATTTTATTGTATTACTTTCATGTATTTATTTGATGAAAATTTTTATTTTCATATAATTATTTTTGTTTTTACTTATTTTTATGTAGTGTTTTTTATTTATCTTTTCTATTTATGTATTTTATTATTTATTCATCCATTTATTTTTATTCATTATTTATTTATTAATATATGTATTTATGTATTTATTTATTTTTTATTCATTTATATATATGTTTGAATTGAATTAATAAATTCATTGTTTTTTTATTTAACTTATTTTTAATTATTACATTTTTTGAAAATTATTTTGGCTACAAGAAGGATAACACTGAAACCTATGACACTAAAACTGTTTGATCATTTGCGTTGGCATGTTACCCCCCCCCTCCGCTCCTACAGTTACACCAAATGTATTTTAGTGACAAAAGGGGGCGTTCATATCATAGTGTGAAATATAAGCTAGTGTAGATGGATGTACAATTCCTTGACAGTTTCAGATCATTAAAGGTCCCGCGGCCTCCATTTGCCTCGCAGTGTCCTTGCTGGGCATTCTGGGAAAACGTTATTGAGGCATTAAAGCACAGCCCGTGAACTGTCGAGGAAATAATGTGAACTTGGCTACTGAGCTAATCGTGGCTCGGAGCAATAGATTATGAAGTACATATATGAGATGTCACATAAGCTTATGGATCCAGTGACTAAATTTAATTATGTTGTTGCTGTATTTTTTGCGAGGATACAAGCAGAGGGTAGTAGCAGCTATGTGCCTGGTGGCTAGTATGTGATGCATTAATGCTTATATGATATGATAGTTTGGAATTTGGATGTCACAGCCATCAGTTTGGGATTTGTTCTAATGTAAAGTGAGAGAGAAACAAAGTGCAACTGTTGTAACGTCAAAGAAAACAGTGTAGTATTGGACGGTTGACTTTAATTCACCAGCTATTGTTAAGCAGAAAGGTCATGTGATAGACGCTGGAGTTAAACAGCATGTCTGTGGAAATGCAGATGACGACGAGGGGGGAAAATGTGACCTCTAAACATGTATGTTGTTTTTTTAATAGAATTGTTAGTGTTTAGCAAAGAGAGAGAGAGATAGAGAGAGAGAGAGAGAGAGAGAGTGTAAGTGCTGGAAGCGCCAGGAAACCACTTAGAAGCACAGAAGAGAAAGTGAAAGTGAAAAAAAAAGGGTTGAAGGAAAGGAGAGAAAAAGGCTAATAAATAGCTTTCATTAGCTCGTGGCAGCCACAGAATAGCTTCATTGATTTATTATTTTTCATTTTTTCCACTGGTCTCTTTAACGTTCTCTCCTCTTTCTCATATGTTCTCATTGTCTTGTTTTCTCTGACATCCTTCCTTTCCTCTTTCACTGGAACCAAGTTCCGATCATTTTTTCAAAGTGACCTACACTATATTATCATGGTATAAACTCACTTCCTTCAGGGACCGGACCAGTAAAATAATATCACCTATAAAAACCTAGAAATGATGACAACTACAAACTTTTGTTTTAGTGCAAAAAAGTAATCTGTGCATATTTGGGATATATATATATATATATATATATATATATATATATATATATATATATATATATATATATATATATATATATATATATATATATATATATATATATATATATATATATATATATATATATATATATATATATAATGTTATTTACAGTATCCCTACAGCAGCTGATGCCTGTGGTGTGATGATGTAACCAGTGATATATGTTTGAACACTTTCTTCCATCTGAGAAACTGAACACAGTGTACTCGTAACTTTTCATTTCATAATTGTAATTTTTGACGCGGTAACTTTTCGATTTGTATTCTGACAAATATCAAACACACAACATGTTATACATACAAATGGACTCATTTTAGAGTTGGCAAATATTTATTTTATGCTCAACTACAACCAAAGAATCATGCATATCCCAAATATCCATTGAATAACACTTAATTTTCTCCCAAAAATGTCTCCATATACTGTATTTTTTTGGCATGAATAAAGTTAGATAATATTTCTATCACCCCCCCCTTCACCAATGTTCAACGTCAGCCATATTGATTTTATATCTGATATAAAACTAAGGAGGTAACTCAGTCCAAAGTTGTGAATCGTCATTTATGTCAACAGCTATATTTTGTGGCGGGAAAAAAAAAAATCTTAATCCAAGGTTTTATTTCAGAAATTCCAACTTGCAGGTTTTATTTTTCTCTTCTTGCATCACTTATCTCTGCAGTCACATTGAAAACAGACAATTGTTCACATTGTTTCCACTATAACCACCAGCCTACGTTAGAAATCTAATGTGCTGGTGCCAAAACACAGCCACGTTGAGTCAAACCCAGGTGAGTTGAAGTGATAATTTCATTGAAAAGGCTGCAAAAGTCACTTACTGAGATCTGTGTTATGTGACAAGAACCGCTGTGCAGCAAAAGACAATTACTTTACCTGAAATGTGAGGTGTAAACATTTATCCTGATGTGTCTTATCTTCCACCTGCTGTTTTTTTTCACAGGTTAAATAAATCAAAATCATTGGTGAAATACACTTTTACACCCAAATTGCTTCGTACAATATTTACTGAAGCACAGTATGTGTGTATTATTGCACTTTTCTGTATCACTTTCTGTTATTATATCATAAAATATACATGTTTCTTTGCTTAAAAAGCTTAAATGTAGGTTGTTGTGTGTGGACAATTTTGAAAAATGTTTTATCACATTGTTTTTTTACATTTTATTTTATACCTAAAGAACAATACAAAAAAATGTATGAAAGGGATCTACTGTACATATCTACAGCATTAACAGACACTGTGTTTAATACAAACATATTATATTTGTCAAGTTCAGAGGTGGTGAAAGTACTGATTCAACTGCTTTACTGAAGTAGAAGTAAAAAAGTATAACTTCTGAATTGCAATAAAGTAAAAAGTAATTATTTTTTTGCTATGGATGAAATAATACTTATTTAAGCAGGAAAAGACAACTAAAAATGCAAAAATAACCAAAAATAAACCCTTTAAAAGTGACTTACTGTGTAGATAATGTGTTTTTATTGGGTCGTGGAAAGTCAGAAATTGGAAGATTTAAAAAATGCATAATAAATAATAAAAAGTCAAAATGATGAGATAAAATGTGAAATTCATGAGATAAGTCAAAATGATGAGATAAAATGTGAAAATCATGAGATTAAAAAGTCAAAATTATGAGATAAAAAGTCAAAATGATGAGATAAAAAGTGAAAATTATGAGATAAAATGTGAAAATCATGAGATAAAAAGTCAAAATGATGAGATAAAAAGTGAAAATTATGAGATAAAAAGTCAAAATCATGACATAAAAAGTCAAAATGATGAGATAAAAAGTGGAAAATTATGAGATAAAATGTGAAAATCATGAGATAAAAAGTCAAAATGATGAGATAAAATGTGAAACTCATGAGATAAAAAGTCAAAATGATGAGATAAAGTTAAAATTCCCCATCACTATGCACTACCACAGTGCTTTTTTTTTTATAGAACTAGATAATATGCAGTAACAATAACTGCCTCATGTCCAATAATCTACCTACCTTTATCTGTCTTCTTACTTTGTAGGACAGTACTGTGGTGCCATCTTCTCTTGTTAATGCTAATGCTACTTCAGATTCACTGCTATGGGGGACGGGCTGGGGGGAGTGTGACCTTCAATGTCCACATGATGTCATATGGACATTGGTGTCTCATTTCTCTGTGTTGTTTTCTATGAATGGCCAGTGGAGGGGACACAGCAGGTAACTCATCAGATTCTAAAAGGAGCGTGGAAAAGTGGAATCACAACTCTAAGTAAAGGAACACCCACACCCACACCCACACCCACACCCACAGAGTATTTAGTTTTTATTTCGTGCAACTGAAACTGTAATGTGATGTATGAAGGTGTAAGAGATAAAATATTTCCAGACAAAGTTGAATTGAGACAGAATGGAGGAAAGAGAAAGAGCGGGGGTGTAAAGTTCATGTCCTGCGGCGGTAACAGCTTTTTGATTGTGTTGGTGGAGCTTCACATCTGCACACAGACCCCACGGGTAGGTCACAGAAAGGTGAAGCTGCAGTGTCCGAGAGAGAGAGAGAGAGAGAGAGAGAGAGAGAGAGAGAGAGAGAGAGAGAGAGAGATGGGGGGGGGGCAAAAGCAATGAGTCAAAACACACACACACACACACACACACACATACACACACACACACATACTCGGTTCCATGTCTCATGAGGACCAAGTTTGTAATCAAGTAGACATTAGGTAGTGAGTGTAAATACATATGTTTTAATAAAATAAAATATATAATAAAAATTTGAAATTAATATTAAATAAAAAAATTAGTTAATAATAATAATAATAATAATAATAATAATAATAATAATAATAATAAATAAATATTAATAAAAAATCTATACATTTAAAAAGTTGAATAAATAATTTTAAAAAATACATTTAAAAAAAAAAAAAAAAAAAAAAAAAAAATATATATATATATATATATATATATATATATATATATATATAAGTAAATAACTTCAAACCTTTGAATTTGCTTTGCATCTTTTTACCTTTATGGGGACTTCCGGAAATAAGAAAAAAATAATAATTTAGGACAACATCATTTCTATTTTACTAGTGAGGACCTTTATTTATATTTAACCTGAATTTTGGTCCCCATGGTGTGACTGTGTAAACATATCAATGTCCCCATAATGATAGGAATACAAACACACAAACACACACATGTGCCGTCCCCACTGTGCATTGAAGCCCAGTCCCAGAGCCTTATAGGCCTATTTATTCTAATCAAGCTATGACATTTAGTTCCACACCAGCAGGGACCAGTGCTTCTCTTTGTGCCACATGTACAAACACACACACACACACACACACACACACACACACACACACACACACACACACACACACACACACACACACACACACACATTTCCTAACCCTTTACCCAAGACTTTTTCTCAGGGGTAAACACAGCTACTAGACTATAAAGTCGTCCTACCCTGAGGAGCAGACATTCACACCACTGTTACAGGCTTAGTCTCTACACACTTTGTAGTTGATCACAGCAACTAATAGACCCTGGACACACGCTGAACCAAAGCCAGAAACATTTTAGTGAAAGAAATCCTTTGGTTTTCTGTCACTGAATAATTGTATCTTGTCCCATGTTTTGTCCTTCTGTTCTATTATGTTGTTGTTTTTTTTTAATGTTCTGTCTTGTTTCCTTCATTGCTTTAAATGTTCTATGTGTTAACACTTGGGTAGGTGGTCAAAGGACTAACATCCTTGTATATGTGTATATATATTATTGCATTACACATGATGTACAGTAAGCTCTGCTCTACAAATTGTTTTGTTCTGTCATGTGTCGGAATACACAGAAGTTACAATAGATCATTTGACAGAAATTGTATAAAAGGGGGTGGGATTAAATAAGTTCTCTTCCTCCCACTCCTTTTCAGGTACTTTTTTTTCTACATTTTTTGAAATTTGGAGTTTGTAAATTTGAGTTTGTAACTATATATATATATATATATTTCGCCTGAAATAAAAATAATCAAATCAAATCGAATCAAATCCTGTATTTAAATACACTCCTAACCCACAGACGTTAGCAGAAATCAAAACATTTAAAGCAATCGATTGCCTCAATTATTTGATGTTGATGAAACTTTAAAAATGCAAGTTTCCGAAACTTAAAATTTAGATGTTTATTAAAATATACTGAAATTAAAACATGACTTTTTCACTTCTAATGTTCTGTCAGTTCTACTGGGAGACGAATGCTACGACCAAACACAAATTATTTTGGATGTTTGTGTTGATGGAGGATCAGAAGAGTGTTGGGGCAGACAGTAGGAAGCAGAACCTATTAGTTTGGAAAAGAGGGGTGGGAGTTTATAAGTTTATTTCTTCCCACTCCTTTTCGAGTAAATAATTTGTAATTTTCTTTTACTATATTAATTAATGTATTGTTGATTTTGTGTGCTCCAAATAAATTGAAGTGAATTTTCGCGTATATGCTTGTAACGCGCCGCCAAAACACTAATTCGAACACGCAACGCCCGAGTCTGGACCCTGGATAAACAATTTTAACAATGTTCTGCCTGTATTTTATTATAGATACGTTCTACAAAGACACTAAACTGTCAGTAACAGAAGCAGAAAATATTAAAAATTATGCTGAATTTCCTTTAGACATTTGAAGTTGTTCATGTTTGTTCAAATTCTTCACATTTTACTTTTACAGGATAGTTTGTAAATGTAAATATTTTCATCATGTAATGTTAGTTTTTCCACTAAAACAAAGATTAAACATTTGAAGTTGTCATCCTTTTATAGACGGACAAAAATAACTGAGAAGAAAATATAGATTAAATTGTGCGGCTCTACATTCAAACATAAACAACAATTATGTATCTGTTGCTTCTGGCTGTTTAAACAAAAACTACATAGTATATGACATTTAGAAATGTTTTATCCATCTCTTTTAAAACAAATGAGTGGAAGCAATTATCACCACGGTGCAAAATAATAATTGTGTTTAGGTCAATTAAATACATTAACGTGTTTGATAACGTACTCATAATAATGAAAGTTGTGATCTGCTTCTGCTCAAATACTTTATAGAGTTAGCAGTGCATTATTACATCACTTAACAGCAGGGCCGTATTACAGACGGGGGGGGGGCAAAAACAAAAAGCTCTGACATTGCAGTTGGCATCTGCATTGCATTAGTTTCTATTATTTAGGATGTTATGACGACTCACACTGTTATAGGGCATAGAACCACGACAGAAAGGTGATATGAATTGGGCCGGGGGGGGCAATCAGAGGGCCCCTGGGCTATGGGGTACGACAATCAGAGTCAAATTTTGGAAGTTGAAGTGAAAATCCAATATTGTTAAATCCATTTATTGAAACTCCTAACAACATTCTTACATTAAAACCTTTCCTAGACGATGAGCTCTAACACCCTATTACAAAGCTCATTGACATTTACATTACATTGTATTGTATTATAATATTATGTACCTTAAGGGAGACCTATTATAGTCAGTTTTAACGATCATTATGTGAGTTTTGAGCACCTACAGAAGACATTTGCGTGATTTCCAGCTCAAAACATTCCATAGTTATCTCATACCAGCGTTCACAAAAGTCCAGATCCAAGTTGATTTCTGCCTGAAATGAACGGTTTTGCGTCAGGGTGTAGACTGACCGAGGTTTTTGGCTCCGCCCCCACATGTGTATTTGTTTACTGTGTGATAGCATTAGGCTAACATACGCTGCTGTACACAGAGCTATCAAGTCACACGCTTTTTGGTCTTAATATAAACAAGTCAGTCAGAGACAGCAGACCTCCGCCAAGGTTTTATATGACGTCATGTGACGCCAAAACATAATGTGATGGAGCCATAGGTGTTGACCCATGTGATGACCCAAGGTGAGATGATGTGAATGGAAAAAAATCCCAGATACTATCTTGTCTGAATCCTGAGATATTACCACTGATGTGTTTTAGATGACACCTGGGTATTTTTGAAACACACATTTTTTAAGCTTCATTTAAAAAAAATAAATAAAATGTCACAGAGCAACATTTTTTTGGAGTTTTTTTTTTACGTTTATATTGATCCATATAAATCCACTGTCAAGAAAGGTTACACCAGGCCAAGCCTGTCAGTGGCTGTGTTCGACAAATACACAATTCCACACAAGCCAATCAAAAGCCTCAGCCAGAATCAGCAATACTCCTACTTCCTGTTCCATTCCACAGAAGAAAGTGGAATGTGTCGGTACGGGCACGGTCTTTGATCAGTCACAAGAAGATGCACAGTTGCTGACCTTTGACCCCTGATGCGTCTGTGCTGGTCTATGACTTGGATCAGCTTTATTTTGAAAAGCAAACTTGTGAATGGAACTGTTAATAAAATAAATGCTGTTATTATAGTATAACCATGCTAGCCAGATGTAAGATGCTGCTCTATGTGGCGCAAAATTAGCCTGAAAGACAGTTTTAGTATCTTTATACACAAATAATAAAAAAAACTTCACTTTTGCCAGAGTTTTTATTAAAAAAATGTTTTCAGAGGCAAAAAACAAAGTCACATGTCTGTATTTTCAACAATACCTGGGTATGTGTAAACCGAGCCTCAGACTTAAAGCCATTGTGAAGTTTGGAAGTCTAAGTGTTATTGTAATATCGATGAGTGGACAACTTTGCAAGAAGACGAGCAGAAAGAAACTTTTCTAGAATCCTGATAGGTTAGCATGAGGGGGCCCTTTGCAAACTCCTGGCCCCGGGGCCCAGACCCCCCCGTAATCCGGCCCTGGTTCATAAACACTGACTGAACACACTAAGGGCATTTGTGTTTAATGTGGGTACATCCAGGATAGGACAGGACGATGACATGTGGACAGCTTTTAGACGGCGTGATGCAAGTGATCGTTTTACTGTTTTTTCGAGGCTGTCGTTCCCTCCCTGACCACCTTCCTGTTTTTGCCACGGCTAAAATACTATCCAATTACATTCCTTTATCTCACTACACCCCACTCTGGTCTCCTGCATTGGGTGATAATAGAGGGATCCATCACACCATTAGCTGCAGGCGGTTTTATAAGCTCAGCAAAATGCTGCATAGAGAGAAAATTATAGGCCGCTGCATTATACCTTAAAATACGCCTTGTGTTTGGACCTGTGTGTGTGTGTGTGTGTGTGTGTGTGTGTGTGTGTGTGGATGTGCATCTGTGTGAATGATGATGATACTGCAAGTCCTGCCCCCCCCCCCACCTCTAATGACTGATGATGCATTTCCAAAAGGAGAAGAGAAAAATGGTGGCAGGTGGCGACATCTCTCACACTAGTGTCACCCCCACTGTCTGTCTTTCTGTCTCACCCTCTCTGGGTTGTTTCATCTCACCCCCCACTTATCTGTCTTGGCTCCTAAACTATTTCTTGGCTTTACCATTTTCCCACTTTAGGACTTTTTTATTTTACTATTGTTTTTTATTCACATGACACATTTCATTGTGTTCATACATGGCTCCGCCCCCTTTAGTATTTATTTAAAAGGAACTGTATAACATAACTAAAATAAGGTTTTTTTTAAGTAAGGCTGCACAATATTAGAAATTTTTTGTTTATTTATTTTTTATTTTTTTACCCTGGGATATATTTATATATATTTCGATATGAAAAAATCCTCAGGAGTATATAACAGCTGTGTGGTCACAACAGAACATACGTTTCAGTGTCATTCTTCTTGTAGCTGAAATAATTAAATAAAATTAATAATTAAAAAGAAGTACAAATTAATAGTAATAAAAATAATAAAACTAAATAAATAAATGAATACATAAATAAAAAAACTAATAAAATAAATTAATAAACGTAAAAAAAAATTATAAAAATGATTGATTTCAATCGCTTCTTTAATCCCTAAAGATGAATAAAAACACTTATTGACATATATGAAACAATATTGACTAAGGTTCTCATCATTCAGGCATCAACGGGTTAAATATGTATTTATACTTATTCATTTTATGACTGATGCTAGATAAAATGTGTGTTTAGGAACCCATTACGAGTCTATAAGTGAGTGAACGATGCCCTTTGTGTTGCATCAATCAATTTGTTCTGCACTGAACTGTTTTAATGGATAACTTTACCAACTCATCTGCTTTAACAAGTCACTCTGACAATTGAGTTCCTGAACACACATTTCATTACCTCACCTGATAAAATATGCAGACTATCCAAACACACAGACAGACAGACAGACAGACAGACAGACAGACAGACAGACAGACAGACAGACAGACAGACAGACAGACAGACAGACAGACAGACCAGCCAGTTTGTCCCAGGGGGTCGTTCATTTCTTCTTCTTTGTGTCTTTTTTTTTTTTTTTTCCTGTCTCAACACCAATCACACATCTTACTCTGCACTCGGGCCGTAATTAACGACTATTTTAACAGTCGACGAGTCACCGACTATTGAAACGTTGTTATTGTTATTATTTTATTATTATCATCATTTTTGTACTATGCACTATATTGCTACAAGATGAATTTAGGTTATTGAGGAAGTGAAGAAGGGGTAGAATTAAATAAGCTTATGCTTCATCCTACTCCTTTTCAGACATGTCATTGTTATTATTATTATTATTGCTGTATTGATTATTGTTGCACTTTGAACATGTTCGAAATAAATCATTCAAATCAAAATCAAATCAAATCAAATCAAATTCGTACTGTAGCAAGATTTGGCTAAAATGTTCAGGAAATGTTGATACTGGCACAAGAAACAAGTGATAAAAGTTTGGTGATGATCAGTGAGTGTTTGTCTGTATGTTTGCAAGATAACTCAAAAACCTATGGATGGATTTTGATGACATTTTCAGGATAGGTTGGCAATGGTGGTGGTGGGGGGTGTCTACCTTGGTGGAGGTTTATTTATTTCTAGTTTTACTCAGTGTCAATTGAACATGTTTGTTGTTATGTAAACTGTACTGACCCTTCTTCACACATATGAACATGTTCCAGGTCAGTGGAGGAAAGTAACTGGTGTCAAAGTGTCGACGCTCATTAACTCACAAAAATAAAGTTAGATTTATTATGAAGTCATTTTATTTATTTATTTTATTTATACATTTGGCAGATGCTGTTATCCAAAGTGAGTAACATGGGAAAGTGAGTAACCTGGTGTTTGATTTTGTTAGATAGTGACAGATGTGACTCACATGCTTGAAAGATGGAAAAACAAAACATTTTTTAGAAATTCCATTTATAAAAGCTCTATCTATCTATCTATCTATCTATCTATCTATCTATCTATCTATCTATCTATCTATCTATCTATCTATCTATCTATCTATCTATCTATCTATCTATCTATCTATCTATCTATCTATCTATCTATCTATCTATCTATCTATCTGTCTGTCTGTCTGTCTGTCTGTCTGTCTGTCTGTCTGTCTGTCTGTCTGTCTGTCTGTCTGTCTGTCTGTCTGTCTGTCTGTCTGTCTGTCTGTCTGTCTGTCTGTCTGTCTGTCTGTCTGTCTCTCTGTCTCTCTGTCTCTCTCTCTGTCTCTCTGTCTCTCTCTCTCCCTCTCTCTCCCTCTCTCTCCCTCTCCCTCTCCCTCTCTACCTACCTATTCTATAAAATGATTGTAATAGTCTAAATGATGCCATTGTTTCCTGTGTCCACCATTAGATGTGACAGTGTCGACATGTTTCTTCCTGTAGGAGTCAGCAGCTGGTGACAGAGGCCTGTAGGCCAGTGGCGTGTGTGTGTGTATACTTGTGTGTGTGTGTGTGTATATACTTGTGTGTGTGTGTCCTAAAGCTGAGGGGAGTCGGGGGTGTTTGGTTCATTAAACATGCAAATGCATGCTTATCTTCCCTCAACACCAGATAGTGGTGAGAATAGATAAGAACCAACCAAACCAAAGCAGAGGCAGCACACAGTGAGAAATACAGAGTATATGAACGGTAGAAAGAAACAGACGAACAAAACACCAAAGAGAGAGAGAGAAAAAATCAAAGTGTAGAAAAAAAGAAGAGGAAGATGTAGTGTAAGGCAGAGGAAACATTTGCTTATTAAAGTTAATGGACAGGTAATATATCCCCAAAGGTTATGTAACAGGAGACCTGGTGAGTGTTTGAACAACGTATGTGTGTGAAGGAGTCACATGACACGTCCTGTGATGATTATTTATTATTACTTTTATATAAAGTCTACACTGATATAATAGAAATGCTATGGCCATATAAGTACATGAAGAGTTTTGTTTTACAGAAGTCCTCATAAAGCATGAGGGAAATAAGGATGTTGTTTTTTATTTATTCCTTTTTTTTTACTTTTATTTCTATTTTAATAAAATTTTCACATTAGTATTTATTATTATTTATTTATTTATTTTATTACCTCTGCGAAGGAGGTTATGATTTACTGTGTGTTTGTTTGTCTGTTTGTTTGTTTTTTCAGTGCGATAACTCCAAAGGTTATGGACATATTTTGATGAAACTTTCAGAGATGATTGATAATGTGTCAACTTAGAAACCACTATAAAGGTCAAAGGTCACAGTGAAGGTCAACAGCTAACACACATCAGTGGTGATATCTCACATCCAGACCTGTTTTTTTTTTTTTTTTATTCACTTCGTCTGACCTTCTGACATCAGATGAGATAACACCCATAGGCTCCATGACGTCAAGCCAATGGTATATTTGGTAAATGTATGACCTTTACCTTAAAGCAGGTTATTGACATATTTATTTAAATCAGACAATATCTTGTGCTTCATATTTAACATTAGATCTAACATGTGACATTTGGTCGTTGTGTGACGTCACATAACGTCAGAGTGACGTCATACGTGGTCGAATATTGAAATGGACATATCTGAATTATTCATTTATTTATTTATTTTTAAAACCCTCTAAGGCAGGGGTGTCCAACTGCGGTCCTCGAGGGCCAGGGTCCTGCATGTTTTAGATGTTTCCCTCTTCCATTACAACGTATGGAGGCCATTAAATCATTATCAGTCTGATGAGGAGCTGATTATTAACTCTTTAAATGTCAGTGCTGATGCATTCTGAATGGATGATTTAGTTTAAATATTCAGAAAAAATCAAAAGTTTTACTTTATTTTGTGCATGGAAAAGGTGCCAAAATGTCACATACCAAATGTCAATACTAGTTTTCTTCTTTAGTAATCCCCCCCCCCCAAATTTTTCCACATTATTTGTCATTTTGTAAATATTTATTAGTTTTTATTCATTTTTGTACATTTTGGTTCTTTTAATTTTTAAAAAAAATTTCTTTGATTTTCTACCATTTGTGTCTTACTTTGCTCAGGAGTTAAAGGGTTAAACTCAATCACATGGAAGAGGGAAATATCTAAAACCTGCAGGACACCGGCCCTCGAGGACTGGAGTTTGACACCTGTGCTCTAAGGGATTTTTAATGACCAATAAAATAAATAATTCATGAACACAGAACACTAGTTTACAAATAAGTTATGAACATCCAGATCCAAACCTTGGCAGACTGGTGCTGCTTCACTGAGCTCTGAGTGATCTAGTTTTATTTTATTTTATTAAAAAAAAAAAAAAAAAGATTTACTCACTACCCCATGGGTACTTGATTACAAAATGACAAATTTTGGTCCTCATGAGACAAGTGTGTGTGTGTGAATGCAGTTATTAGTATGCATTTATGTGGGATTATAGTCTTGCCTTGCTGTCAGTTGAACAGGAATAGCTGAAATCGTGTGTGCATTCATCCATACAGAGATGTTTTGTTGACTTAAAAAGCTTGACAGGATATTACAGTGCTTTTTAATATGTGCCCTGTACGTGTGTGTGTGTGTGTGTGTGTGTGTGTGTGTGTGTGTGTGTGTGTAGCATCACATATGTCTGATTGCCTGTCTTCCTTCGGTTAAACATGTATTTTTTCGTTTTCAGTATACGTGTTGACATTGTAATCAGTGGTGGAAAGAAAAGACTTCCATTTAACAGGATTAAAATAAGCTGGTTTCAAAAGGTGCCAACGGAAATTCATACCAGTTCTGCTACAAACACACTGATCACAGTTGAGATGCTTTATGGAACATTACATGTCAACATATTCTCTCACTCTTTTATTACCTTAGACCAGGGGGTCAAACCAGGGCTGTAGTACTTGAGTCGCATTTTGGACACAAGTCTGGACTCGAGACCAGTTTGTTATGGTCTCTGACTCGCTGGCATTTGACTTGGACTTGTCTCGGCCACTGGTGTTGCCAAATATGGTTCTTGGTCTCATTAACATTAACATTAGCTAACAGCAGAAGATAAGCTAGGCTATGTGTTATGTTAATGTTAACATTAGCTAACAGCTGAAGATAAGCTAGGCTATGTGTTATGTTATCGTTAACATTAGCTAACAGCAGAAGATAAGCTAGGCTATGTGTTATGTTAATGTTAACATTAGCTAACAGCAGAAGATAAGCTAGGCTATGTGTTATGTTAATGTTAACATTAGCTAACGGCAGAAGATAAGCTAGGCTATGTGTATGTTAATGTTAACATTAGCTAACGGCAGAAGATAAGCTAGGCTATGTGTTATGTTAATGTTAACATTAGCTAACGGCAGAAGATAACCTAGGTTATGTGTTATGTTAACGTTAACATTAGCTAACAGCAGAAAATAAGCTAGGCTATGTGTTATGTTAATGTTAACATTAGCTAACGGCAGAAGATAACCTAGGTTATGTGTTATGTTAACGTTAACATTAGCTAACAGCAGAAGATAAGCTAAAGTTAATGTGTTTTTGGATAGTTATCATTTACTGAACATCTAGTATTACTGGTTTCATGAGATATTAAAAAATAAATAAAATGATTGGTTGCCACCAAACATTCATACACCAGAATGAGTGGCACTGGAGGCAAGTGTCTTGCCCAAAGGCACAACGGTGTGACTAAGACAGAGTGGGATTCAAACCACCAACCCTTCGTTTATTGGATGACAGATTTAGGAACATTCGTCTTCAGTCTGAGCGTAGCTTAAAACATACTACAGTGTCGTTTAGCTAATATATAATTAATGTTTTTCAGGAGTATTACTGTTGACATTTATGCTGCTTTGTGCCTTTTTTTTTTCCCCAGATAATTGAATAGTCATTTCAACAGTCAGATTTTTTTCCACACACAGTTTAGTGCAGATAAATATCAGGAATAAAATGATTTGAAGTGGCAGCGACATGCGTTGGTAAAAATTGAGTCAAAGGGATGAGACATGACAGGTTTAACAGTCAATCTGCACCGTCACCTTTTGTTCAAGTACACTTTAACCAAGCATTCCCTTTGCATTCACTAATATATTTAAATCCAATACACCTGTTCATATTGTTAATGGGGATGTCCAGGGACTTTGAAAGACTGAGAGGAAAATGAGATAGATGGTGGGGGGGGTGGGCAGTCTGTTGAAGAGAGAAGAGAAGACAGATGGGTCAGAATAAAGAAAAGGCAGAGGGAGATGAGAGAGAGAGATTCAAGAGATGAATAGTCATGTCAGCATGTGCCTGAGAGACTTCCTTAAAGGACATTTAAGAGGAAAAAACTCAGACATTAATGAAGATATTTGTTGAAGGAAAAAGGTCCACGTTACATTTACTAGGCCTGTCACAAGTCGTATGTAAATGTCACATCCTAATTATTTTAGAATGTGATCGTCTTTTCATTTTCCCCCGCTATAAAAACACTTAGCTGAAATGAAAACAAGTCATGCATTTTATTCTTATTTCCGCATTATTTCAGATGCTCTTTTCTTCTTTTGCTACGAGATAATAGAGAATTAGAATTACTGAGTTTATTTAGATTTTGTAACACGCTCCAATATTTAATAATGGCCATTGTCATTAGATATTATATGATATGATATGATATGATATGATATTATATTATATTATATTATATTATATTATATTATATTATATTATATTATATTATATTATATTATATTATATTATATTTTACTATGTTGTGTTGTGTTGTATTATATTTATATTTATATTTTTAAACATTTTCTGTTTTTCTAAGGTGTAGAGTTCAGCCAAAGGAGCATGTCCCCAGTGAGAAAAGTTACTGTTTTATTACCTCTGCTAAGGAGGTTATGTTTTAGCCAGAGTTTGTCTGTTTGTCTGTTAGTAATGGGGAGATCTGGAAATGATTAGATTTTTGTGGTGATCAGGGGACATTTTCAGGATTTGTTGGGAATCTGAAATTTTACCGCAATCTAAAATTTCACACTTCCAACAATTCCTGAAAATTTCATCAAAAACCATCCATAAGGGTTTTTTTTTTACATTTTAACTTACTTAATTTTATTTTATTCTTTTTTACATTTATTTGTAGATATTTTTGGTTTATTTTATTTATTTATTTTTATTTATGTATATATTTATTCTTAATGATTAATTTTAAGTAACTATTCGGCTACAATATGCAATAGTCACATTGTAGTTCATGCAAAGATTTTTTATTAGATTTTTTAAATGATTTGTAGATATTTATTTATTTATTTATTTATGTATTTATTTATTTTTGTATTTAATTCATTTGACTTTTTTATTTATTTATTGATCGATTGATTTTTTTTTATATATTTATTTTTATTTATCATTTATCATTTGGTTCCAACATGCATATAATGAGCAACAGTCACATTGCAGGTCCTGCAAGTATTTTATATTGTATTTCATTTATTTATTTTAAAACAAATGTATTCACTTCTTTTTCTTTATGTATTCATTATTTATTTATTTTTATTAATTAGAATTATGAATTTTATTTAATTATTACAGCTACAAGAAGGATGACACTAAAACCTATGTTCTGTGGTTTGCGTTGGCACCACACACCATGTGTATATATATATATATATATATATATATATATATATATATATATATATATATATATATATATATATATATATATATATATATATACACAGTACAGGTTTTTTTAAAAATATGGTGTAAATTGTCAGCTCACATTTCAGGACGTTAATAGGTTCCCACTCTTTCCTTATCGTCTTAGTAATGTCGTCTCCAGTTGATTTCACTTATGACTGTGTTTGTCACTGTTGTGAAAGGAACAAATGCAGGAAGAAAGAGAATATTGGTGAGTTTCTACTCTTGAGGCAGCGTACCCTGAGGCCAGAGGAATCAATGCCTGCAGCATTTAGAAGAGATGGTTTCATATTTGTG
Source organism: Siphamia tubifer (assembly GCA_020466265.1). Classification (NCBI taxonomy): domain Eukaryota; kingdom Metazoa; phylum Chordata; class Actinopteri; order Kurtiformes; family Apogonidae; genus Siphamia; species Siphamia tubifer. Next base: position 36,309,784 of record CM035802.1, on the reverse strand, counting down.
GAATGGAGGCTCTGTGGGTGATGAATTGTGTGTGTGTCTGCAAAAAATGATGCTTGATCCTCTCTCACTTTCCTTTTTTTAAGCCCGACTTCTTTACTTTAACTTGATGAAGCTCCTCTGATACTGACATTAATATGTGTCGACAAAGTGAAGGAGACTGAGATCCACTAAAGGTTGATTTTTGTGAATTTGGTTTCACTTTGTGTCTCCATAGGTTTAACCTTAAGATTTTCACATAAACTAAACCATAAAATATATTCTAAAACATGAAATGAAAATGTCCATGTGTCTATTTTAAATATTCTATGTGTCCCTCCATCATTAAACCAGTGGTTCAGTCACAGCAGTATTTCTACCTTTAGCCTCAAATATGGGTCAAAATTATAGAATTTGAAGTTTATGCATAAAATCACAGAAAAATGTCTCCTGAACTCTTCTATGAGTTTTTGTTAAATTCCTACTGTAAGTTCTTCTTCTTCTTCTTCAAAAAAGGGACTTTTATTTGGACAGTTGTTTTTGTATTTGACTCTTGCATTGTGGGTATTTGATCTTGGTTGTTGTTGTTTTGTTTGTTTTTTTCCTGCAGAACATATTGCAGTAGGGTACTGGTAATGGTGGTAATTTTCAGTCAAGCAGTATGTTCATTATGTGTGAAAATGTGTCTACCTGCCTTGTGCTTGTTTTTTTTGTTTTGTATTTTGACTGAGATAAAATAATAAAAAAAAAAAAATCATGCCTTTTAGGAAGAACAGCAACTGACTCTGACGGTAATTAAGTCTAAAACAAAGAAATATCGACTCAAAACACGACTTTCCTTGGTGCTGGCGTTAGGTATTTTTGGTACCGTTGGAAAGATGGGGATTCCCTCTAGACAACCCTTAAATAGAAATCTACATAATTATATATTTTAATGCATTCCATCATCCCTAATCCACGTCTAGTCTTTGTGATTTTCTTCCTCTGCTGAGGCTTTGTTTTGGCGATTTTTGTTAGTCACGTTACCATAGCAACTGATGTGATGTAACGACATCATCAAAAGGTCCCATTTCTGTATGGAGACACACGCCTGAGAGGACAGGGCTAAGTCATGGGCCGGACAAAAGTAGTTCCTCCAAAATGTCCTGGAAGTTCCGATAGTGGAAACACGCCTGTTACACGTCACATAACGGTAACAGCGATACAGTTATGGAGAAAGTAAAATAAGTAAATATGGCTGCATTAGTAACACTATTATACTCTAAACCAGGGGTTCTCAAACTTTTTTGGCCCAGGTCCCCCTTGGAGGGGTGAAATTTTTCCATGTCCCCCCTCATCCTCGCGATACTGAAAATGATAAAAAAACACTTCAACAATGATTATTATGAAACAATGATAACCTTTTTTAATAGTGCTTTTGTACAAACCAGCGACATTTTCAGGTATTATAATATAAATGAGCACTTCAGAAACAACAATTTAAAATAATTTTAAAATAATAAACGGAACAAAAGACACACAAAACCGTGTGTGTGTGTGTGTGACAGACAGACAGACAGACAGAGACTTAATGAGAGGGATGATCTTGTCAAACTCAATATAACTATCAATGTACTTTCTCTTTTTAGGGTTAGGGTGTTTGTTTTTGTCATTGTCATTTTCATTGTCATTTCTTTTACCACTTCTTGAGGAACTTGGCGGACACAAAAATCGATCCATGTTCGCTGCAGGGTGGCTAAAAATAGCCTGTGACTCGCTCCGTCTCAATTTAGTCAAGCTGGCGTCAAACAGCGCTGTTACTTCCGCCCGCTCGCTACAAAATAAAACTTCCGCATTTCAAAGTAAAACAGCAAAAAAAACAAAAAAAAACAAACCCCCCCCCCCCCAAAACTGTGAATAATTTCGCGTACCCCCTGGACATGCGCCACGTCCCCCTAGGGGTCTGCAGACCCCAGTTTGATAACCGTGGCTCTAACACACTGATGGTGAATACTTACCCAAATGACGAGCATCTGGAGCATTTGCGTGACGCTCATTGTCGGACATCTGGGCCGACCGCTGGCGAGATTTAATGAAAACTATTGCGTGTGCACATAGTATCGGGCCGTCCCAGTTACCGTTACGCTCTACAAAATTCCCGGTGAGAACCCTAAAAGGTATGGAAATTTAAAATTCCTCCCGTGATTGGCAGTGATCGGTCCTCGGCAGATCAAGTTTTTTGGTGATTAAGCCAAAAAATGCTTTTGTTCAACCCTGTAAACAATGGTTCAGTCCAACTTCCTAATCACCCAGGAAGTGACATCATCATCATCAGTCTTTTCCCACTCAAACTGTAAAGACAATAAAAACAATGTATGGTAATATTGACCAATGTTTCCATACTTTCTTATATTTCATTGTTTTTATCATCAGATTGACATTGTCCAGCTTAACCTTTCAACCCTGTTACAAGCATAAATTATATTTCGTATTGTTTGAGGAAAAAAAAAATTGACTTGGAAAACTTTATTAATTTCTTGTTTTCCTCATGCTTTCTAATGCTCCATACTCTAGCTAATGTGTCTATTTTTTAGCTAAACTTTTCAACCCTGTAACATTCAACCCCATAATGAAAAAAACACTATTATGGTGATGAATCTTTATTACACGGTTGAAGGTACTTAGAGTCTATAACCTGTATGTTTAGACCCCAGTTCCTGCTGTATTGTACACAGTTACCTTTGGTGTCTGCATGAATACTAAAGCCTGTAACAGGGTGGAAACTAAAAGAAGGAACAAATGATTGATTGGATTCATTCTCTGAAATACAAAGCGGTGCAAACACTATACTGTTGAAGTGTACAAAGCATCATATTCCCTCAAAGACTTCATAAAGGTTTTAGAATAACACAATAAAGCTGGTGGGTTTATTTCCTGTGGGCGAACAGTTGGATGTGAGCGCACACTCTTCCCAAAAGTCATAACTGAATTTTACACATTTCATTGTGACTTTTATCACCTGCTCCGGATGCTCCCAAATTGATTTTGTTTGCATTATAACCCAATGAGTCAGACGGCGTCCTGGGTGGTAAGACTCACCTGAGGATTTAACAAGTGACATAATCCAGATGAATTCACACTGATGTTCAGAGGAAGAAGTTTGAACACGGCTGCGTTTAATCTACAGCTGCACAGATCTGTCTGAGACCATATGATGTGTGTGTGTGTGTGTGTGTGTGTGCGCAACAGTCACATGACACGTCACATGACATTATTTTTTTTACAAAATTTTGAGTTTTTTATGAATTAATTTGTATTAATGTATTTTCTTTTTGAGTTTTTAAATTTTTTATTGATTTATGTTTTTGTATATTTTTAAAAATTATTTTTCATTACTTGTTAATTTGTGTATATATATATATATATATATAATATATATATATATATATATATATATATATATATATAATATATATATATATATATTATATTTATTTATTTATTTATTTATTTATTTTATGCATTAAATTTTTTTATTTTAATCGATTAATTAATGTATTATTTTTTTGTTTTATTTTTCTATTTATTTTATTTTTTATTTCAAAATGAAAGACATTGCTTTAATTGTGATTAATTTTATCTGAATAAATAATTCAGAATAAAAAAAGCCCATTATGTAAATGACTCCTGATCAATGATTATGTTAATGTTATGACATGGTCTGTTGTAGAATATTGGTGAAAGGAAAGTTTTTCTGTCCGTATTTCTGATCCATCAGAGGTTTGAGTCTGTGTTGTTTTAGGAAATGACCTCAGATGAACCCTCTGGATATTTTAGAATAAAACAATCTGTTTGAGACACGTCCCTCTTTAGATCAGTTGACTTCAAATGAAACAACACCTCCTCCTCTCCTCCTCCTCCTCCTCCTCCTCCTCCTCCTCCTCCACCTCCCTCCTCCTCCTCCTCCTCCTCCTCCTCCTCCTCCTCCTCCTCCTCCCTCCTCCTCCTCCTCCTCCTCCTCCTCCTCCTCCCCCCTCTTCTTCTTCTCCTCCTCTTCCTCTTCCTCTTCCTCTTCCTCTTCGTCTTCCTTCTCCCTCTTCTCCTCCTCCTCCTCCCTCTTCTCCTCCTCCTCCTCCTCCTCCCTCTTCTCCTCCTCGTCCTCCTCCTCGTCCTCCTCCTCGTCCTCCTCCCTCCTCGTCCTCCTCGTCCTCCTCGTCCTCCTCGTCCTCCTCGTCCTCCTCGTCCTCCTCGTCCTCCTCGTCCTCCTCGTCCTCCTCGTCCTCCTCGTCCTCCTCCTCCTGCTCCTCCTCTTCTTCTTCCTCCTCCTCCTCCTCCAGTAATTGTCAGTCCTTAGAACCAAAGTGAATTATTGTTAACTTCAGTCATTTTCTTATGTCTTTTAAATAGAGTTTTTATTCAGTTAATTATATAAAATAGAACAAATGAACAAATATTGGCATTTGTTTGTGGAAGTGTTTGGAGGAGGGGTTAATTTTTATGGTGAAACTAAAGTACAATAAATGTCGTTATATTTATGGTCTTTGTATTTCACTGCTGGCGGTGCTTTGTTTTTTTTTATCTCTATATCAGTCTTTTGCACAGAAAAAAAAAAACTTCTTTGTAGATGGTTACGGGTCATACAGTTAAATAATGTTGTGTAGGTGTGACATTTCCTTATTTTTGCAAACATCAAAGACATCCTTATTAATTTAGTATTTTCCTCCTACAGGTGTCTTTGTTTGAATATAATTATTTACCATGAACACATACATAAATAAGTCCTCCACTGATTTTGCTGTAATTAGTGCAGAAAATGACTGCATGCTTGTTATGTCTTTGTAAAGTACAAGCACATCTATCATAAAAGGGTTAATGTGTAATTATTAACAGACATAATTCCTGTGGTGATTGAGTACATCTAATTACAGATACACAGCAAAAAGAAAAAAAAAATACATGTTTTAAAAATTGTTTGTATATCTGTACTTTTTGAATGTGCTACGTCCCTTATGAAATAGAAATATATGGCAATATATTGAAAAATAGAATGTGTTCTATTCAAAAATATATTCCCATATATGGAAAAAGTAGTGCATGTATTATCCAATAAACTGTAATATATGATTTGATTATATAGTGACAAATATAAAACAGATTTTACAGATAATGTTATATGTATCTAACTTAATTATTTAATTGCATTTTTAAATATATTGTATACGAAATATATATATATATATTCATTTTTTAAATTTAAAAACATGTTTACACACTACTCAATAGCTACTTTATTGACAAGTGATAATTCCAATGTTGGTCCTCCAGGTGGGTTAAATATAAATTAAGATTCCCACTAGTAAAATATAAATATTTTTTTTTCCAGAAGTCCCCATAAAGCAAGAGGGAAACAGTTGCAAAGTGAAACATGTATTTTTCAAAGGTTTGAAGATGTGCTGACTTTAACAAATAAATACACAAATTAAAAAAATGTATATGTTAAATTATTATTTTTAATTATTATTTACTTTATGCATTTATTTTAAATTATTATGTATTTATTTATATTATTTTAGGTTTACACTCACTACCCCGTGGCTACTTCATTACAAAGTTGGTCCTCATGAGGCATGGAAACGTGTGTGTGTGTGTGTGTGTGTGTGTGTGTGTAGTGTAGCTGTGGGGTCACCGCAGACCAGACATAGTGATATATTGTTTATAGCCTGACCAACCAGCTCCTCTGCCTCCACTTAATTAAACGTTCAGCCTCAGGGTTCTCATATCTCATCATTGTCATCAATCAGTCAGAGTTCTGTACATGCATACGTAACCACAGTGCATACATGTATTCATGTGAGCCTCATGAATAGCCTCGTCACTCTCAACACCTACACATACACCTACACTGTCATATTCATGTAATAAGAGCATGAACATTCATTCACTCTAAAGAGCCTGTGTCACCGTCCTGTCAAAAAAGTCTGTTATAATTACAGCTGACGACTGAATGCTTGGTCCAGTCACACATTAATATACCATGCATGAATATATTCATGTTTTCACATACAATGAATTTACATTTTCAGCAGATGATAAAAAAATAATAGAAGTTTTCTGTTGTGAGGATTGTAATATGTGAGGGGCTGCATAATATGATCTAAAGTGGGCGGGGCCAGTCACATTAGTGTTGCACCAATCGATCGGCTGCCCATCATAATCGGCCAATCGGTAAAACATGCTGATCAAGAAGCCGATAACGTCACGTACATTACTATTAGCCATTTTCAAACTTGCAAACACACTACAGAGCAGGTGCACGTCGTCTTAACTGTTTCTGTACTTTTAAAAAATATAGTTAATTAATAATAGTAGAAGTTTGGCACCATTTTACGGCAGACAACAGTATAGTCAAGTATAACAGTATGAAGCTCATGTTGAGCTGTTATGCTGATCACACACTCGGACAGTGACATTTCCTGTGTTATAATAATATAACAGACATGTGAGGACACACACACTCTTGGTAATTAGTCTCATGGGGACCTCAAAGGAAGATACAGTGTAAAGCGAACGACCTCTCCCCTCAGACACCAACACTCATACTACACACACACACATGTATATATGTATATATATATACAACACTTTTATATAAATTATTTTAAGTAATTTTATTCAATTAATATTTTTTGCCTTTTTATTCTTTTTTTTTCATTTGTTTTTTATTATTTATCTATTTTTATTTGTCTTTTTCATTTATTTATTCATTTATTTATTGATGAATAAATAATGAATAATGAATAAATTAATTTAGTTTTATTATTTTAAAAATTATTTATTAATTTAATTTAGTTTAGTTTAGTTTTTATTTTTTTATTTTTATTCATTTATTTTTACCACTGTTGTTATATTTCCTCCCGAGTATTTTTTCATACTGCTACATATTACAATGTTAAAAAAATGAATATCGTGCAACACACACACACACACACACACACACACACACACTAATATATCCCTCCAGTGGAGTGGAAGCTGCTGACAGTGACTGGGTGACTCCCACTAAATCATTGCTTAGATTATCCTCAGGGGAATGAGTGATTTACACCGTCAACCCGTTCTGTCCCGAAGCCTGGAGACGTCCCATCAGCCATGACGTCACACCACTGCCCTTGAGTGTGTGTGTGTGTATGTGTGTGTGTGTGTGTGTATGTGTGTGTGTGTGTGTGTTATCGATACGCGGGTGGCTTTCACTGCATCTGACGAGCTGTGGAACATTACAATTTATTTAGCAGACAAGACACTGACGCTGAGGTAATTTTCGTTGTTGTCTAAAAGAAATACGACCTGGACAATCGTACGTCTGCGCATGAATTTATATTCACTCTAATACAGAAACGTTAAAGGAGTTATGTAGATGTGAACGGAAGGAGTTAAAAAAAAGACAGTGTTTCATCATTCTGAAAATGATCTGTCAAACTGATGTGGATGATGAAGACTTTAATCTTTATTTTATGTATTTTTTTAACAACTTGAAAAATGTCAAAAATATTTGAAGGGAAAAAAAACATTGTTCTTTGTTAAACTCACTATGAACATTCATTTTAGAGTTTGACAAGCCCCCCCCCCCCAAAAAAAAAAAATATATATATTGTTCTTTTATCTTCTAATGCAATATGTAGCCAGAAACATTTAAAATGCACTTTCAATGGAAATACAATGATTTTCAAACTATCTGAATAAAGTGATTTTAATTCTGGGAGTACTGCAGTGACTGTGTTCCCACGCTGCTTATTTCTTCCAGTTAAATTACAAAAATCTGAAATCACACTGCACAAAGTTCTTCTAACTTTAAAGGAGATCAGTATGTGAAAGAGTATTTATGTTCAACTGTGAAAACCACACCTCTTCAAATTTTAAACAATTTCACAAATAATTTGTTGCATGTTTTCCCCCATTGCATTGTGGGTATTGGGTAAATTGTGTGGTATTCTATGAGCATGGGATTAATTAGGTGTTTAATATTAAGTAAGATGTATTTAATTATCATTATTCCCTGTTTTTTTTTTGTTAATTTTCGTGTTTTTCATAGTGTCAATGTATTGGTAAAAATGATACTAATACTTTATATCATTAAGGAAGCATATATAACTCTACTTAATTATATTTATAGCCTATGGGCAGGTCTTCTCATTGTCTTTTCATTACTTTAATATCATAAACATGGTTTATAATCAGTTACACTATTATAAAATATTTCAGCACAAGATTACTTTTAAGATTCCAGAGGTCACAGGTCAGTGGCTTCTGACCTGTGACGCCATGTGAGCTCAGACACACAGCTTATAAGACCTTCCTGTCGACCCCTCCTCCTTCAGGGTGTCCTAAGGGATGGGTGTCGTCTTCTTCTGGAAGCTTCCACTGTTAGTTCTTATTCTAATGTATCCACCCCCCCACTGGGCCTAGGGTCATCTCATCCTGTCTTTGGAGCACAGGCTTAAACTCCAAGAATGTCACATTTATATGAAACATTACTTTAACATTTATATCTCAATTTCAATTTATTTCGAATAAGCAACAAATAAAAACAACCACGCTCAAAACATATAAAAAAAAAACAACTTATACATGAAAAAAAACTTTTTTTAACTTCAAAACAATCTATATTTTAACATCCTGTCAACATCATATAAAAAAATATGAAAATCAAACCTAATTTGACAAACGACAAATAAATATTACGTAATAAATGATAAATATCACAATATCAATGTTTATATATATATACAATACTAACAATATAGATGATCTGATAATCCATTGTCATTTTTGAACACGTTAACACTCAGTTGATTTTAACACTGTAGAATTTGTTGTGCAGTGTCTTCTGAACGTATAGTTAAACCAATTAAGCCATGGTTGGTAAACAGTGTTCAGCGTGTGATGATACATCTCGTGTCCTTTTGTCTTTAATTTGCTGGTGTATTTAGCACTCTGTGGTTTTATTATCCATATGTAAATTTGAATTGTTATGCTAATATTAGATCTACTTTGTCACATATGATTATAGTTCAGTCGGGGAGGATTTAATGGGGACAATGGTGCATGTCTTTCCATTAACATTGCTCATGGTTTTGTATTCTTTCTGTTTTACATCAACTGTAACTGTTCAACTTGTTACAAATAGAAAATGTTCAGTTTAACAAACAGGGTTAGATATGAGACGCTCCAAAATATACTGTAAAGAACTGTCAGCGTTATGTGCAGTGTGAGGGAGTGTGTTTTTGTGTTCCTATCTTTATGGGGATGTTGATTTGTTTACCTCTGACACCATAGGGACCAAAATTCAGGTCAGTACGAGGGTTAAATATAAATGTAGGTTAAATGGTAAATGTTCTGCACTTCTATAGTTAATAGTTTTCCACCTTCATGGTGCTCAAAGCTCTTTACATTAGCCTCACATTCACACACACTCATACACCAGTAGGTTTCTAAGGTTCTGTCAGAGTCAGGGTTCAGTGTCTTTGCTCAAGGACACTTTGACATGTGGACAGCCAGAGACGGGACGCGAACGGTCAACCCTTCAGTTTTTGGACGACCCGCTTTACTGCTGCAGATGCAAGCTCTTGCTTGCATCTATTGGTTCATCAGATGGACTTTAGCGTCACCCATGTGGGGTTAAACCCGTCCCCTATTGCAGTGAATCTGAAGTTGCATTAGCATCTACAAAACAAGATGGCGCCACAGTAGCTGCTGCACAAACTGGAAAAAAAATGTTGGATCAAACTGGTTCATGTGTCTGTGGAAATAAAGCCTCGTTTTTTTTTTTTACTGCATGTTTTCAGAACAAGCGATGGCACGAAACCTAGCTGGATGTTACTCTGGTAAAGGTAAACACATACAGAGCAAGAGGGGAGGGGGGAGTGTTTTTTCACGCATTCTTAGCCAATCAGAGACGCCTCGTGACTGCGTCATTGGACATTTATGAGGAAGTACCAGTAAACTGTTGTTCAACCTCAAGTCATTTTTCTACCGTGAAAAACCAGCTGGAAACAAAACAATCCAGAGTTGTTTTTTTTAAATAGAACCAACACACAATGTATTCACTAACAATGGAGAACACAGTAATATGAATGAAATAACCATGGAATGACTCCTTTAAGCAGAGTGTTGACAGATGATTCAATTCTGTTTTTAAAGCCAAACAGTTGTTTCTTTAGCATAATATTGAAGCTAGGCTCAGTTAGTAGAGCGGGTCGGCCAATGACCGAAGGGTTGGCGGTTCGTTTTCCAGCTGTCCACATGTCGAAGTGTCCTTGGGCAAAGACACTGAACCGTGACTCTGACAGAACCTTAGAAACCTACTGGTGTATGAGTGTGTGTGTGAATGTGAGGCTAATGTAAAGAGCTTTGAACACCATGAAGGTGGAAAACAACTGTACGAGTCCAGTCCATTTAACCGATATGATGACATTTATCATGATCATTTATCACAAAAGTTAAATCTAGCAAATCAAGCAAGTCTTTAAATGTACTCCTAGTTAATGTTGTCGACTTTTGTATTTGTTTCCTCGTAACAAACTAACAGTCAAACTTTTATGACAGCTCTTGATAATGTGCTCGAGGTGAAGCTACAGTTCTAACAGCTCCCAGTGTGTGCAGTAGTACTTTTAATCTGCGGTTCAATAACGTGTCATGACGGTCGTGCTGCACTGAGCCTTGTTAGATGAGTATAAATATTAGACAGCCGCTGTCTGCATGGAACACAATAATATAGGGCACACCCAGTGTCAGGCCACCCGTCCCTGGTGAATTATGCATGGAGGTATTCTGTCATTATCTGTGCCAGTGCAAAACGGCGATAGCCCACCTATCATAATAACTATAATAGCTTGGTGATTTAGACACACACAGCAGATGTTCCTGGGCTGGAATCCATATTTGAGTGTATAACACACACAAACTATATAAAGCTGGCTTCAGTGTATGCAAATATAAATGCATACTTTAGAAACACATGACCTTGCAGCTCATGCAATTAAAATGCATTATGTCACGCACAATAATACAGTCCCATACTATATAAATGTAAAAAAATGAATGTATGGGACACAGTTTCTCCTTTATGATGCAGTTGAGAATAAATGTGTTACTATCCAGGAATGGAAAGTCAGAGAATGTCTAATCTCGCCCCTATTTTGTGCCAATCTGAAGTTTCTATGACAACCTGTTCTTAAATTAGAGCCAATCATCTGAACGTTCTGCTTAATGCAACCTTGACCTTTGAACTTTTGCAATACTGATAATTTCTATATATGTATATATGTGCCAGTGCATGTAATATTATGATAGTATATCCAATATTGATTAAGTTATAGCGTGATTATGTCTATGTTTGACACACACACACACACACACACACAGTTAAGTGTTAATTTTGCGACATGTGACATTTGACCTCCAGAGATCTCAAAAACTATTGGTTGTAGGTCAAAACAACAAGAAATCTTCATTCCGCATCGTTTGGTACCAATCTGAAAGTTCTGTGACCCTCCGTTCTTGAGTTGTAACAGATAATGTGATTTTGACGTTTTAGTTAATTGTGACCTTGACCTTTGACCTTTCCTCAAATACATAATTTATCTGATGCACAATAGCTATATGTATATGCCCATGTAATTTCATTATGAGATCTAAAGTATTCATTGAGTAATAGCATGATATGTCTCTGCGGACACACACACACACACACACACACACACACACACAGACACACACACACACACACACACGCACACACCCACAGACACACACAGACAGACACACACAGACACACACACACACAGACACACACACACACACACACCCACAGACACACACACACACAGACACACACACACAGACAGACAGACAGACAGACACAGACAGACACACACACACACACACACACACACACACAGACACAGACACACAGACACAGACACACCCACACACACCCACAGACACCCACAGACACCCACAGACACACACACACACACAGACAGACACACACACAGACAGACAGACAGACACAGACAGACACACAGACAAGGTGATTACAATAATGTCACCCAACCAATGTTGAGCCAGATTAACAAATGTGTTATTGTCTAGGAATGGCATGTGTTTTCATTATGAAAACAACAGCAGATGTTTATTTTAGTTGTGTTGAACTTTCTGTTCATGATCCAGCGTTAATAGGTTTTTATAAAGTAGTGAATTATTTAGTATCAGCTCATCCACTGAACATCTGCACTTACATCACTTTAGTGCAAGTAGCAAGATGAAAGTCGTGGGTGATTTTCCAAAATTTGGTTCACTTTATGTCCCCACAAGTTTACCCTTAAAGATTTTTGTATAAACTAAAGCACAAAATCCATTCTAAAACGTTCAACGAAACAGAAACATGTTTTAAACATTAGCCAAATGAGCAAAGTTAGTTTTGTATTGAATATAAAAGAAATAAAAATAGTCAGTAACCATAGTTTTTCTGCTGATATAATCATGTATCTGTCTACTTTAATCTTAATATAAGAAATATGAACAAAAAAATATAATATAAAATAATACTTAATTTTCTAGCCTCATTTCATTCAACCCCGTAACAGGATAATCTATCAATTATGCCTTTTTTTTTTTTTTTAAATATATAATGGTTCAGTCCAACTTCCACCCACCCAGGAAGTGAAATCACTGAAATCTTTTCCCACTCAAACTGTAAAGACAGGCCAGTGTTACTTATATTTAACTGTTTTTATCATCAGATTGACATTGTCCAGTTCAACCTTTCAACCCTGTTACAAGCATACATTATATTTAGTATTGTTTAAGAGGAAAAAACTAATAATTGTCTTGGAAAACTTTATTAATTTCTTGTTTCCTTCATGCTTTCTAATGCTCCATACTCTAGCTAATATAGATCTATGGCTATTTTTAGCTAAAAATCATCAACCCTGTAACATTCAACAAAAAAAAAAAAAATGGCGATGAGTCTTCGTTACGGGGTTGAAGGTTGTACTGTTCTTATGCTAGCCACTAATGTGCACCCTCATACGATATTTTATAAGTAACATTTTAAGCGGTATAAACTTATTTATAAAACTATCACACTTGTCAGGAGTGAAATATCAAAATATCAACACGATGATTAAATAAAAATGTCAACCAGACTTGTCATGTAAAAGAGTGTTGCTGTGTTTTTGAATTAGAGGGGGGGGTTCGCCATGCTATTTCTAGCTTTTTGGGAACGCGTCTAAATTTGAGTTTGTAGGACTTGAGTGAAATTACAGGAAGTTACTGAGAGTTGAAATATCTCTGTTGGAGTTGTCATCGCCAAGGAGCGTTTTTTTTTTTTTTTTTTTTTTTAAGGAATAGCTTTTTTGTTGCAGCTGTCAGTAGTTAGGCATTAGAAGTGTTTTTGTGAATACTTGACTAGACAATTGTGTTCCAGCCTGAGTGTTGAACTGTCAGTCAGCTGTCACACTCACAAAAACTTTGTCCTCTGCTTTGCTTTGTGCACAATAGACTGATCCTGAATAGAATCTGAAACATTGGTGAACACACACACACACACACACACACACACACACACACACACACACACACACACACACACACACACACACACTCAGTTTCCATGTCTCATCAGCACCAAGTTTGTCATCATCACTTGTAGGTAAAGTAGTCACTGTGAGTGTAAACGCATCGATGTTTGATTAAATAAATAAATACATAAAATAATTCATTGAAAAAAATAAATGTAAATATATCTTTTAAAATGTACAAATAGTTTTTATTGAAAATATATTTAATATAGTAAAAATAACATAAAATAATTAAAATAAATAAAAAATAAAATACATTGAAAAAAATGGAAAGCGGAAATACATATGTTTTATTTATCTATCGAGAGAGAGAGAGAGAGAGAGAGAGAGAGAGAGAGAGAAAGAGAGAGACAGAGACAGAGAGAGAGAGAGAGAGAGAGAGAGAGAGAGAGAGAGAGAGAGAGAGTAATGAAACTATAGCAGGAATCCATGCGTAAACAGAAACAACTTAAATCTTTACATGTTAGTTTTGTGCTTCATTCTTTTTCTCTTGAATTGTCATCCCGCCTACTCTCTACACAAAAGGCAATTTGAAATTCTTCCCACTTTTCTTCTCCCATCTTACACACACACACACACACACACACACACACACACACACACACACACTCTTTTAGTATAGAGCATAACAGCCCACTTCTTTGCGTTGATTGACAGATTATCGCTATAGTGTCACACTGTCATGCTGACGATGATGAAGTACTGTTGTTATGACAACCATCAGTGGGCAGATACCGGTATGTTTCCACACAGCAGACAGATCTACAAAAAAATATATGAAAAAATAAAAAAGCTTCTGTGGTTCCCAAATCAGTTCTGCACCTAAAAGTGAGTAGGCAGAATTATGGACAGCGTTTACTGACATGTTTTTCAAAGAAACTAATACATCACATGAAGAAGTCACTCCTATTTAGAACGTCAGCAGCAGCACAACACTGCATAATAATAAATAAATATCTATATGGATATATGTACACATCCAGACGTACACTTAGAATATGCAATATATATATATATATATATATATATATATATATATATATATATATATATATATATATATATATATATTCTCTTTACATTCTCAGAATAGACTGATTACTCTTTCAAACTACACAAATGTGACAGTATGAAAAATAAGTAAATCAGAAATTGTGATTTACTATATCATAATTTGGACTTTTTACGTCATAATTATCCATTTCTTATCTCATAATTCTGGCCTTTTCCTCATAATTCTGACTTTTTGTCTCATGATTTTTACTTTTTTTTTATCTCAGATTTATGACTTTTGACTTTTTCCTAAATGTCCTGTCTATACCCACTAAACCAAGAACCATGGCTCAAAAAACATATCATCTACACGGTAACTCACTTTTAAAGGCTTTATTTTTGAATATTTTTGAACATTTTCTGGTTGTTCCTTAAACAAGTATTATTCCATCCATAGCAAAAAAAAAATGCAGTTTAACTTCCTACTTCATTACAATTGAGAAGTTATACTTTTTTTTTTTTTTACTTCATTTCAGTTGAATCAGTTCTTGAACTTAAGTACAGAATGTGAGTACTTTAGCCACCTCTGGTGAAACAGTATTTGTGTTGTACTGAAATGTGTCATGTGATAAAACCTTTAATCAGTAGTTTTAACGAGCCTCTTTGTATCTAACAGCTACTGGCTTGTATGTATTTAAGGAGGACATAGAATCACTGACCCTCATTCCAAGTTAATTAGTAGGTTCATAGCTCAATGAAAAAGTCCCATAAAACAGAGTGGACATTATAATGACAGTCTTTCCTCTGGTCTGGTCCAATGGTTCAGTTCTATGTCGTTTCTGTGATGATCAGCCGTCAGTCTGACAGGTGACATTTTACAAAGGTTTGACAAGAGGGTGTTTCAGTTGTAAGTGGGGTCACCCACTGCTGAAGGACGTGGGTTCATCCATGTCCAAACTTATCTATCCTGTTTACCCACTTGTCCTTCAGCGAGACACTCAAAATTCCTCCTGGCTTCCAGCTGTTACAGTCGCTGACCTTGATCATCTGTACGATCTGTAGAAAAAAATAAAAATACTGACACTGCAACTTTTATTTATTTATTTTAACCTTAACCATATATATATATATATATATATATATATATATATATATATATATATATATATATTGTGATATGAAAAAATACTAAGTAACAGCTGTGTGGCGCCCAAACAGATTTGTGGTTGACAGAGAATGTACGTTTTAGTGTCATCCTTCTTGTAGCTGAAATAATTATATAAAATGAAGATACAAAAATTACAAATAAAAAAGAAAAAATGAGTAGTAAACTTGTAAAACTATAAATAAAATAAATAATAAAAAATAAATGAATAAAACGAACTAACTCAATGAAAACGACAGATAAATAAATAAATAAATAAAAAGACAAATAAAAATGTATAAAGATATTAATAAAACTAACTAAATAAATAGAAAAAAATGTTAAAAATAAAAACAACAAGTATATATAAAATAATTGTAGGAGCTGTCATGTTAGTATTTTTCACATGTACATTGTGATGTCGTTGCTTAAACAGAACATTATGTAGCTCTACTGTGAACATTTGCAAAAATAGTTTCTTTTTATTACATGTTTATTCTCTTCACTTTTATCATTGATGATCATATTTCCATCCTTCTCATATTAAACTCATGCAGATGGTTTTTTTTTATATCTGTGATTATAATTATCTTTCCCAGTGTTTCTGCAGTAAATACTCACACTTAAGCTCAAATATTACCACTTTAAAAACAGTCTTCCATTGTACCGTATCAGCTCTTTTTCTGGGCGCTGAGCTGAATTAAATTGCTGTTTTAACATCCTGGTCCAGACCCACTGTCATTTTCCATTGTCACCAAAATTTCTAACCTGTCCTGAATGTGCCAGGTAATTACCGGAGATTGAAATTAACTGACATACCCGGTGCCACAATAATAATAGACAAAAAAATGAAGTATGGATTTTTGCCTGTAGAGAATGACAGTTTTTGGAAGCGTGTGTTCACTTGTTTCTTGTTAAGGTAGTTGTGAACGTCAGGTGGGATATTTAGCCCTATTAAGTCGCTATTTTTACACTAGCAATAATGAAAGAGTCCAGAACTGCACACCATGCTTACCATTTATTCATGTCTCCAACTCAACAGGACAGCAATTATTAAAGACATAAAGCACTTTCATTTAACTTATGTGCTTGAATTTTTGTACGGAACTGCAACACTGTAAAAAATCTGTACCATTTTTTTTTTTTAATTTATGTGGATGTGTTATAAATGTGTGTCAGAGTAGACATGGATATGGAGTTAGTGACCAGACAGACAGACAGACAGGCAGACAGACAGATAAAAAGAAATATCAATTTACCAAAAAAAATAAAAATAAAAAGAGCACAACAATGAACAAAATTAATTTAAAAAATATGATACAAGCTGGACAAAATAGGCCAAAATTTGAAATTCTTTTCAAATTTTGGCCTATTTTATATAATTATATAGATTAATAAATAAAAAGTGACCAGAATGAACAAACATAACCATAAAAATGAGTAGCGATGCAAAAAATAAGCAGCGAAATTAACGTTAATTGTACAAAATAAGTCAAAATTTGTTTTAAAAAATGGACAAAAAAGACAATATGGATGGACAGACAGAGGGACGGACAGATAATTTGTCATTTCACACAAAAACATCATAGATACAGAAACTAAATAGTCCATGTGTTTGGATGGTGGGAGGAAACTGGAGAACCTGGAGAAAACCCACACAGTCACAGGGAGAACATGTAAACTCTACACAGAATGGTCTGGTGTGGGATTTGAACCAGGGACCTTCTTGCTGTGAGGCCACTGCACCACTGTGCCACCCCAAGGAAAATACCTTCATTATATTAACTGTTAAGATTCAAAATCGCAAAATGAAGAATACCACTTTAGTGCCTTGCTCAAGAGCACATCAGCAGAGCGTACATGTAAAAATACTCATAATGAAGTGAAGCTAAACTGTGTCAGGATTCTGTCCATAAAGAATCGTCCAGTTTTATTTTTGTCAGAAAATTTCACTTTAGTTTTAGTCTCATGACGAAAAGGTAATTTTAGTTTTTAGTCACAATTTAGTCATTTAAATCATTTTAGTGTTAGTCTAGTTTCATTTGTCCAAAATTCATAACATTTTAGTCAACGAAATCTAAAATCATTTTAGTCGACTAAAATCATTTTAGTCGACTAAAATCATTTTAGTCGACTAAAATGTGACAACCATTTTTTTAGTTTTGTTAAAAATTACGTATAACTCAATGTGTTTATTGTAATGTTTTAATGTGTAATACACATAAGATTTTACCAATTCATTCCACTTGAATTAACAGCTATGGTTTTATTAAGAGACTGTTAAAGTAGTGGCGCATAATCGAAGCAGAACAAAAAACAAAAATACATCAAGGCAAATACTCGTCAACTGAACCCACTTTATCACCACTAGGGTCGCAGGGGTCACTGGGGGCCTAATCCAGCTACAATGGGCGAAGGGTTTGGGTAACCTTTGACGTCCCACTTGTCTAGATCGTTTTCACCGATTTTGAGCTCATTTGGCCCAACGGTCTACCAGGAGTTCGTTAAATTCTAATAACAGCGAAAATCCACGACTCAACGTTTTTAAAATTTCAATCCAAGATGGCGGACTTCCTGTTTGTTAATGGGCGTGGTCATCATATATGACGAACATGTGTACTGATTTTCATAACTCTAACTTCACTAGGGGCGTGATCTGCCTAATACAAACAATTTCACCTTTTTCTAGGGGGCGCTGTAGACACATTTCTTTAACGACTTTCATGAGACCTATAATTACTCACAATTGTTCACACTCTGAAGTGTGGTGCAAAATTTGATGAGTTTTCACGCATGTTCAGGGGGTCAAATTAGAGGTCAAAGAGCAGAATCCGATCAAACTGCCAGCAGTAGTCAATATCAATATCATTTCTTATTACTGTACTTTTGGGACCTTTTTGAGTCTAATATATTGTATGGTTTTATTTTATAACATGTCGACTGGATTTACAAAGGCTGTTAAAGCTCACAAATAAAACAATTTAGATTTTTTTTTTGGGGGGGGGTTTAAAGATGTTTTTTTTCTCCCGTTATGTCTGCGATATTTAAAGATGCTTCACTCGTATTATACAACTGAACACAACACGACACTACCTCTGTCACTGGTAATGTCATTCCTCTTAGTGTTTTGGGCAAATTGGTAGAAATAAACTTTTGGTTTATATACAAAATAAATAAGGTTTGTTTAAGGCCAAAATGGCTAGATCCGCCCCTGCCTCGTAGCCATTGATTTATTTATTTTTTTTTGTTTGATGTAAATCACCCATATGCACGTCCACAACTGACAGTCTTATCAAATTGGGCAAGTGTTGTAAAGTGCTACTATCTGTGAAGGGAGGCAGCTGGAGGTTTGGAGCAGAACATGTGTGGTAAAATGTAATTCTTTCAGCGCAGTGCTCTCTAAGTAGACGACTAATGACTCGTGAAGTATGAAGCTGCTGGACATATCTGTCTCTCTCTCTCTCT
>CM035802.1:36285587-36288087 GCA_020466265.1 Siphamia tubifer | reverse complement strand
GCTGTAGTTAATCTGCTGCATTAGACTGACTACAGTAGATAATTTAATACAAAGCAGAGTTTGCGTCTGTGGATTTGATGGAACAGTAGAGGACGCTGTGTGTTGATCTGAGCGGTGGTGGAGGTTGTGAATTGAAAACGTCTCTTTAATACGTTCTCATAGTTAGAAGACAGACAATGTGCAGGGTGTAGTGTTGTGCCAGTGCAGGCAAGAGTGTGCAATGTTGTGGAATAATACTGTGCTTATTAAAGCTCTTCCTCCTGTCTGTATCCTCGCTCCCAGTGTCACATGCACATGTCAAGTTTTTATTTTTTCTTCTCTCACTCCCATTCTAACCAAGTGCACTTGAACACTGTTTGACTGTCACTACAGCTCTGCAGCAGCGTTTGCATCAGCCAGCTTTAGTATTGACTTTCAGCAGAAGGACTATGGTATAACCTGAGTTTAAGAAGCACCTCAACTTTAACTCACACTTTATATAAGGCCTGCATTTGTTTTTGTTTTTGCAGATATAATGTGGACAAATGTTCAGTTAGTAAAATAAAGTTCCAAGAGTGGGCGACATGTCCCAAAAAAAATCTATATATATAGATTTTTTCCCCCCATTGTAATGGACGATTGGCAAATGCCATTATTGTACTGAATATTTTCTGGTTAAATGAGTTGAGGGCAAAACACAATTCAAACATGGAAGGAATGGAAGAAACTTTATTGATCCCTTACAGGACATTTTTATTCTATTATTGGATATTTATTCTGTGTTTCCTTCAAGGATATCTTTGTATATATATATATATATATATATTTTATTTTATTTTATTTTTTTTTGGTCACTTTTTCCATGTGTTATCAGTGAGAAGTCCATGTGCTCACTGGTGAACAATTTGAACCAATTTGACACAAAACACACCTGGAACTGTGAGTTTTTGTCATTCAAACATATAAGAGCCACCATTAAAAACCTTGAAACTTCTAGCTAAAAAAAAAAAAAAAAATTATATATATGTATTAGTGATGCACGGTTAGGGGGTTTTACAGAAATCCGCCCCGCCCAAACCCAGACGTGGCTAGGCCCGCCCCGCCCAACCCGCATGATGTCACGTATCGATAAACCCAACCCGCCCGCTATCAACCCGCGAGCTTAAATTTGTCTCTAAACTCACATAGTACATTCGCAGCATCTTTACCTTGTGCTTCTAATGTTAAAAGTCATGAAGCATCATTTTTGCCTCCTTTCTAACGTCTCAATATGCACTCCAGCACATAAAATAGACTCCACCCACATCATCACTCTATAAAGCCAACACATAGAACGTTTCCGTACAACCTTCGCATCGCCTGTTTTAATCTTCTCCCTGATCAAGTCCCACATTTTCACTCTTATCTCTGAGTGTTCAGGGAGATTTGGCGCTAACAACAAATAACAAAAAGTTGGGATAAAAAAGCATCCAAAACAGGAACTGACGGGCTTGCACATGCGCGAGCCGAGCACGCACACACACACACACACACACACACACACCTCAGCGGGTATTGATCGTCCCTGACCCGCCCCACCCGCATCCACAATATGTATTAATACTGCGACCCAGCCCGCCCGACTCGCGGGTCACCCGCGGATATCCGCTGGCCAGTGGGTAGCCCGCGCAACACTAATATATATATATATACATATAATTTAAATAAATTAAAAATAATAATAAAAAGTAAACACATCTTGAAACCTTTGAAAAATACATGTTTTGTTTCCCTTCATGCTTTATGGGGACTTCCAGAAGAACAAAGTTAATATGGAACATCATTTGCTTAAATTTGCATACCCCACACATATTTAACCTATATTTATCCCTCATGGGGACCTGAATGTTGGTCCCCATGGTGTGACTGTGTAAACATACCAAGTCCCCATAAAGATCCTAACACATACACACACACACACGCATATATGGACAGTTGAATAAATCCACGTGAACTAATTGTGCAGTAAAAGTCATTAGTGTTAAAGCACTTGTAGTAACCATGACAACAGTCAGCTGCTTAATTTCAGGTGGATTTTTACCCAGTGAAGCTTTTCATCCTTTTTCCTGTGATTTGATGATTTGATGATTTGATGATTAAATTTCTGTTCATGTCTGTGATCTGACTTTTGCTGCAGTCGTGCTTGTCCTTTCATTAGCGCTGCACCGCTGCATTCCCACGGTTTCCTGTTGAATAATAAATGGTTTTGAATCAAATGAAATGAAGACAAACTGCATCTGGGAGGAAAGATAAACAGAAAGTGAGCAGACCTACTATAGGATGAAAGGGAAGAAACAGGAAGTGACTGAAAAGAGTCGATGTCTGCCTTTGTTTTTATTGAAATACTTTGATTTTACTTTTATGTTTAAAGTAAAAAGAAACAGAAAAGTCACATTTTGAATAGTGTTACTACAGTAATGTTGATGAACATCCCAAAATGAATGTTCTATTCCTACAGTTAATAGTTCACAGAGGTGGTAAT